>JAFIRS010006426.1:0-37528 GCA_018342105.1 Gonioctena quinquepunctata
TTGCAGGACTTGGTTGGTTTTTCGAATCTTTAAATATTTGCACTAAATACCGATACTTTACGAGCAAGATCATCAACGTTCTGTTTATGACCTGCCGCAGAGTCATCAACGTATTTTTTATGGGTTAAATCTGTCGGTTCCGCAGGAGATTTCGTGTTTTTTTTTGCTTACGTCCGTTAAATCAGATTTGAGGTTGTGTAGAGAAGAAGTATCCAGTTTCTGCCCTCTATTAGTCAAAACATGGTGCTATCGAAATAACTTGTCACTGAATCCGGATAAATGTAAAGTTATGTCCTACAGTTTGAAAACGAATATCCTAATCTTTGATTACTCAATAGAAAACGTTGCCCTTGAGAGACCAGTAACATTTACTGATTTTGGCGTCACGTTTGACACTGCACTATCATTTAATAAGCATATTGATAATGTTGTATCCTCCTCCTGTCGTATGTACGGATTTATTGCCCGTAGCAGTAGTGATTTTAAAGAAACCTCGACCTTAAAAACTCTATTATATTCTTTCATAAGATCTAAATTAGAATATGCTCCAGTTGTGTGGAGTCCCTTTTATCAATATCATATAGATCGAATAGAAGCAACTCAAAGACGATTTCTAAAACTGCTAAGCCTAAAAATTGATGGCATTTATCCACCAATAGGCACAACTCTGAATTACTACAAAAACATAACTTTTTCAGTCTCGAAAGAAGGCGTGAGTATTATAGTGTAGCAGTAACCTATAATATTATTAAAAGTATTGTTGACTGCCCAACATTATTGGAAAAGTTTAATATTTGCATTTCCAGAATCTCTTCTAGACACCCGAGTACTTTTTATATAAATACATCTCGCACAAATGTTCTGGAAAATTCTCCGCTCCATACCATGTGTAAAATGACAAATTATATTAGCGATGATCTAGATGTATTTAGTTGCAAGTTGTCAGATATAAAATCCCACTTTCTACAATAACCATTTTGTTACCTCTTATGAAATATAAAATGTGTATGTGCTTAGTATTATGTGATGTATTCATTATATTCTGTTAATTCCTGCTCTGTAATGGGCTTTGTCCTGTAGAGTATTGTATTTCAAATAAATAAATAAATAAAACATTGTAACCGAACCCCGGTCATATATAATTGAGAGAATTTCTGGTTGATTTTGAATTCTTTTTTTTTGTGTTATCGTCTAGGCAGTCAGGTCCATTTCTCAGGTACCAGCATCTGCTAGAGGATATACAATCCACCTGCTCTCCGAAGATAGCTCATTTTTTAATTTGATACGTTGTGTGTATATTTTTTTCTGTCCTTTAGGATACAAAGTTCTGTTTACATCATGTAAAGCTGGAGAGAAATAAGATAATTGGGCCAAGGAATATATATGTATGTATGTATATATATATATATATATATATATATATATATATATATATATATATATATATATATATATATATATATATACATATATAGGCCAAGAGTTACAATCTCAACATGATTGGAAACAAGTTCGACAATTCAGGTCACACTATTTATTAACCGAGGAAAACAAAAAGGAGGAGGTTCTCTATTCGACCCGTATATTTTATGTTTTTCCATCATATTTTTTTATGTATGATCACGCATAACTTTTTACTGAGGCGATTCCGATCATTCTTTTTTCAGTGGATAGGGTGTACTTTGACTTTGGTCCCATTTGAATTTGAAAGATGAAATCCACCCCTAAGGGTAGCGAAATGAAGGATATTGATCACTCACCCTCTGAATTCTGGTCCGTTAACCGATTCTATCAGGCATAACTTTGTACTGGGTTCTTCGATTTGGATGATTCTTTTTTTAATAGATAAGGTATACCTTATATTTAGATTTCGAAAAGAAGTAGCCACCCTTACGGGTAGAAAAATAGGGGATAATTGATTTTTCACTAGTGAACATTAGCACACACATACGTAGTTGACAATGACAGATCGCTACTGACATTATTCTTGTTCCGTCAAAATCAGTATATTTCTTGAGAGGGTGGAATGATATACAAAGTAATGAAATAAACTAACCAGAACAACGAAAATAATGTATATTACAACAAATAGTAAAAGTAGATAATCATATTATTTAACTGGTAATAGTTGAAGTAAGGTGGGTAAGTTAGTATTTTGGAAGTAATCAAAAAACAAGTAGGTAGTAATTGGTAGATTTTAGCCACAAAAAATTGAAAAATAAAAACTTTTTAACAAAAAATTAAAGCGACGAAATACGGAACTAAAAAGTAAAACATAAAAACTTTTTAACAAAAAATTAAACCGACGAAAAAATCAACTGAAAAGCGAAAAATAAAATAAACCTTCTTAGTCTAAATGATAATTGAGCTCCTAAACTAATGTAATGTAACTGATTTTGAGTCGGCGCCAAACAAACTAGCAATTGAATTAGGTGAAGCGTAAAATGATGGCAGCGAGATGCACGGCTGCGTTTTGATGACTTCTTTCATAGATAATGATCTTTGATAATTGTTTGTTTGGCGCCGACTCAAAATCAGTTACTTACATTAGTTTAGGAGCTCAATTATCATTTAGACTAAGGTTTATTTTATTTTTTGCTTTTCAGTTGATTTTTTCGTTGGTTTAATTTTTTGTTAAAAAGTTTTTATTCACAAGACAATATCGGAGATTATATGAGTTCAGCTGATTTTTAAAATCGTCTCCCGTACCAAATCTAATTTTCTGCAACTAGGTAAGATGTTAATTATGTTATGAACTTGGGCCAATCAAACAAGTGACCCGAATATATCTGTATTGCTTAGTTGGGTTATTCACCGAAATATATTGCCGGTACATTTCGTGTGTATATTCATAACTCTGTCATCGCCAATTGAGAGAATGAATACTCTAATACATTCATACCATCCAACCAAGGGGTTGTTCGTTACCAATGGCCCGTTACCATCCTCGGCCACTCTTTACAGTACGTTCTATTTTAATAGAGAATTATAGTTGATGGTTGAGCCGCGATCCATGACAGCAGAGAGTAACATTGTAGTACAGTAAACCTACTCATTTCGAGCATTTCTCAATTTAGCTATTGAACAATCACATCGTGGTACGATCACTCACTAACACCAAATCCGCACAACTATATCTTGGTGATTTTCATTTTAGAATGATTTAATTCAACTCCCGTGATATCAGATATTTTTCTCAAATTCCCTATTCCATATTCAGATTAGAAAACGATGTGGATCCCGGGCTCTGTAAGGTGGATGAAAGCCATATCAACTTGAGAATAGTGTATTCTTTCATTCGAGATATTAGATTAGTGAAGAAATATTACTGGAAGATTGCAGGGTATGGAGGAATTTGAAGTGTAGTTCCTACATATTTATAAAGTTCCTAGATTCGCTTTTTCTACCTCCAAAGTTGATATTACTTATATCAGTTTGTTCAACAGAGTGTATTCTCGCAATAAGGAGGTTAAATTAGCAGAGAAACATTGAAAGATTGCAGGGTATCGAAGAAGTTGAAGTGTAGTCCCAACATGCTTATAAAGTTCCTAGATTCGCTTTTGCTACCTCCAAAGTTAATAATATTTTCAACAATTTAATCAACGAAGTGTGTTTTTCCATTCTAGATGTCTAATTGTTAGAGGAATATGATTGGGAGATGGCAGTGTAGTGTGGAAGTTGAATCGTAGGAATTACAGAAGATACAATTGGAGCGTATGGACCTCATACATATAAAGTGTTCACTTTGTTCTTTATATACAGTCCTGACTTGTTACCGGTTGTGGTGCTATTTCAGGATTCAGGTTTACGAGAGTAGAAGAAACCATCGAAGGAATTTTACTTTCTTTATACTAGGTTCTTGTCATCGGAAACCTTTTCTTGTAGGAGTAGATGATGGTTCCAATATTATTTTTATGTTTTGGATATTAAATTTTTTATAGAATGGCAAATTTTCCAAATTATATCGCGATATTGAGGGTCCAAATTGACTTGAAGTAAGTAAGTAAGTAAGTAATTTATTGAAATAGGCAAGCCTAATATACAAGCAGTAGGTAAACAGTAGTAACAGATATTTCATTACAATAACACAATATTGAAAGTAAGTTAAAAACTTAAAATTTTCAAAATAAAAAAAAATTGAATTCAAGAGTTAAAGTTTATTTATAATATGTTCCAGCAACAAAGACTTTAAGCTTCTCAGATTCTGTGATCCTTTCATAATTTTTGGTAGCTTATTGAATCCATCCAGGCCTTTGAAAAATAGAGAATTCATACAGTTCTTTGAATTTGTTTTTTCAATATGGAATTCATTTTTCGACCTTGTCTCATAGCCATGAATCTCATTGTTCAATACAATAAATCCATTAAAATATTTTGGTTGTAAACCCTTCAAGATTTTGTATTTAAATATCATCGCCAAGTAGTATACAATACTGCGTACTGGCATCCATTTCAATGTTTTATGCATTTTTTGGACTGAGGTGAATCGATTACATTTAAGAATTATTCTCAAACCGCGGTTTTGCAATTTCTGTAGCTGGAATATTTTGTTTTGATTAAATAAATACATTAAACCGCACAGTAGTCGAAATGAGGTGTGATAATACAATTATAACAGGTGATTCTGGCATTCAGTGATAGCAAGTTACAGCCCTTGATAAAAAATACAGTTTTTTGCTTATTTTGTTTATAACATAATCAGCAAGACTATTCAAAGATAGTACACTATCTACCATAAATCCTAGATATTTCAGTTCGGATACGATTTGTAATGCTTCCCCGTCAATTTCAATATGAATTCCTTCCAATTTCACTTGATTCTGATTATTTTTTGTTGATATAATCATAGCTTTAGATTTATTAGCATTCAGTTTCAATTTGTTTGTTTTAAAATAAGTATTAATAGATTTTAGAGATTCATTTCTAAATTATCATTTGATGTATATAAGAGAGTATCGTCAGCAAATAAGCTCATAGTATGTAAACCAGCGATATAATCCAAGTGATTGAGATAAATGATGAACAACAATGGTCCCAATACACACCTGTGGAACACCAATGTTCACAGTAGATTCTTCAGATACGAATTTTTTTATTTTGGTTATCTGTTTTCGGTTGGTTAAATAATCTTCCAGCCAAGCTAATACTGTACGGCTTATACCATAGTATTTCAGTTTTTCAACTGAAATGTTCCCATCGATGGTCTCAAACGCTCTTTTCAGACACTGGTTCTGAAACATAAACTAGGCCCTTTACTGGGGTCCGTGGGGGCCAAGCAATTGGACCTACTCTGCCAATCCACTGATTGGAAAACACTGTATCTAAATAATCGCGGACGATGACTAAATGAGGGGGGGGGGGCATCATGCATAAACCACATTTGTTGACGAACTTGTAAAGGCACGTCCTCCACTAATGCTGGCAATTCGTTCTGTAGAAAGTTTAAATATGTAGCACCATTTAAAATTCGCGGTAAAATAAAAAGACCAATTAAAGTATCTCCTGTCCATATGTTTACGCTGAACTGTTCCTGGTGTCGAGATTGTCTGATCATGTGTGGATTTTCTAGTGCCCAAATATGAACGTTGTAGGAATTCACTACTCTGTCGCGTGTAAAGTGAGTTTCGTCGGTAAAAAGGATACGAGATGAAAATGCAGAATCCCTAGTTCAGTTGCGCCGTGGAAAATCTCGCGCAAGCAAACCTTGGACGCGTTGGATATATGGGTCTAGCATGTTCTCGTGTAAAACCCTCCAGACAGTGAATGGGAAACATCCAAATCCCGTGCTATTTGTCGAGTACTCAGACCAGGATTTTCGTCGATAAAATTTAAAATCTCTTCATCTCTTACTGGGTTGCGTGCTTGTCGCGGTCTGGAGTCTGAAATCTGCGGTATTCCCGAAGGTGCTGATGGGAATTTATGAAAGTTCTATAGTTGGGAAGCCGGCGATTAGGAAATCTTAGCGCGTACAACCTCTGAGCTTCAAGTCTGTTACCATTAGCTCTGACCATAAACAAAATGGATGTCAGCCAGATGTTCAAATGAATATGGTTCATTTTCCATTTTAATGTTAAACAAATACACGATGAGACATCCACCAACTTTCAAATGATGTCACATGCTTCAAAACAAACCTAAACGTCAAAATTAAAATAGCAGTCCAAGCCCACCAATGATCTTTTTCATTGTTTCGTTGAAAAATTCAATTAACTCTAGCGAATTACAAAAAATGATTTAACTTTTTTCTCGATAATGGTCGCAGATGCGTGAAAATGACAAAAAATGTATAAACAAAACAAAGGATTCATTTCATATGTTAGAATTCTCTAGCGGCGCACTACAAAAGTTTATGGGGCGAAAAAGGGCTTGACCCCTAAAAAAATATCTCCCTGTAGATTCTTTCTATCACTCGGCATACTGGATGATGTAAACCCTAAAACGTAACCTATGTTTCAAATTTGATTTCAATATCGCAAAAACTGAAAGAGCTATGAAGAAAAAAAAATCTTGAAACTTCAACGCTCTGTAGATCGGTAACGAAGCGTTTTGCGGACACATGTTTATGGAAAAAAAAACTTATTTTGACCTGAAAAATACGTCGCTGAAATCTTGATACTGAATTTTGAAACACCCTGTATATATATATATATACTTATATATATATATATTTATATTATCATGATGGTACTTATTATAATAATGATAGTTATTGTTTATAACTAGTCATCATAATAAAATATTTGTTATGATATATTTGTTTAAATGATTTCCTTTTTTATTTGTTAATTTTGACAAGTAAATACCTATCAAAACAGTAATGAATACCTATGTTGTTCTTACCATTTTTCACACTCTTTTACCTGAACTCCTCTACCTTATCCCAGCTCAGTCGGTACGCCCATGGAGTATGACGTCTCTCCATTCTCACGGTAGGATTCAGTAGTGCCAACTTGTTGCTCTGCTTGAAGTCAAAAGTACTGTTTTGTGGGAAGATTTGTGGTTGGGTGAACTATAGATAAACCATGAATTCAGAAAATCGTCAAATAGTTATTCTTTTATTGAAATAAGTTTTTAAAATGAACCTAACCTGCGATATCTAACTCATTTTAATCAAAATAGTGAAATAAAATAGTAAAAACTTGCTGATGTGTGATCAAATAAAATGTGAGTTATGCTCAGTCTATGAGCATGAAAAAGGCAAATAATGTTCAAATGAATGTACACAAATGATCCAAATAACCAAAAGAAGTGTCTGGCACTAATATGTTCACTTTATATAGTTCTGGTCTAAAAATACCTGCTATTCTTCCTCATGAATGTTTTCCTGACTCTTGGAAGTGTTCTTCATGTATGGGAAAGTGCAGCTCCACTGTAGAAAACCCCCTTTGTTACTGGCAACGTCACGGACAGGATTCTGTTGTATTTTATCAGGAGAGTAGTTTCTCCTCGATGGTTTATATTCTCATTTCTCTCTTTTCATCTTCCCCAAGCTTGTTATTCCTCCTCTTGGCAACCCTCACCTTTTTGTTTCTTTTCGCGAATTTAAAGTTTTTTCCCACTTTCTGTATCACTTTTTCTTGTTTTAAACTATTCTAAGGATTTTATTTACAATTTATCATTCTATATCTTATATTATATGTACAAAGTTTGTTAGAATTCATATTTGACATTTTTCTGTTTTCAAAATTTTTATATTTTCTATTTCCCTCAAATTATTTTTGACATGTCGCTGTTGTGTTTCCTTCTGATATGATTTACCATACAGGATGTTCCAACTTGGATACCATTTTTCCTACTGGAGATCCAAAAATTTTTTCATAAATTTTTATTTCTATATTATTTTTATAGATTGTGCAAATTGAATGTATTGTTGGCAACATACTTATGACAGTAGAAAAACTTCAGTATTGACTTTTTTAGACATATGCGTTGACTAGAACATGGTACAAGATTCCAGAACAGTAAAATGCATAGAAAAATTGTAAAACAAACATAGCATAAAACCACGATAACATAAATACCTAAAATAATAAGAATTATCTTTTCATTAATAAAATATATATATATATATAATATAATATATATATATATATATATATATATATATATATATAGTGTTGAACTATGAAAAACTCTTTAATACGTTGGACGAGCTTTCGTTTCAATTTTGAAACTTCTTCAGGGTCCTAAAATATGTAAATTACATTATTGAGAAAAAAAATACTTAAAATGAAGGAAGTACTTACAGTAATCTGAGTGGTTGATTAATGAACATTAACTTAAAAAAAAAACGTAAAATATGTAAATATTTGTCGGAATGGTGTTATATCTTTGACGTTTCGAGTGACATTGAAGGATTTGAAGTGACAACCTATGAATAATCGTCAAAAAATATAAAATATGTAGTGGGTGTGTTAATTTTTTTATTATATTCTTTGAGAATCATCAGTTTTAATCCATTTGTGAAAGATAACTCAGATTACTGTAAGTACCTCCCTCATTTTAAGTAATTTTTTTTCTCAATAATGTAATTTACATATTTTAGGACCCTGAAGAAGTTTCAAAATTGAAACGAAAGCTCGGTACAACGTATTGAAGAGTTTTTCATAGTTCAACACTTGTGCTGACTGAAGATCCCCGTTATTCCCGACTGTTCATACCAATTTTCAGTCGTTATTTCTAAATTATATATATATATATATATATATATATATATATATATATATGAGAGAGAGAGTGGGAAATTATTGTCCGTGAGAAATTATGAAAAATGAATTTGTGGCATAATGGACATATTATTAAATAAAAAAAAAGCATCCTCAAGCGAGACTCGAACTCGCAAACCTTAGGCTTGCCGGACCTACGCTCTTCACATTGAGCTATCGAGGCTATACGAATCGATACACACTCGTGAACACTTTACTTCCTTTTAATTCAATGTGAATGTTGGAATGAATCGAAAAATCGAACGTACTTATCAGTGGCCGTCGAGACCCGGTACCCATTCACTCAAACACCCTTGTTTCTTTTTCACTCTCTCTCCCGTTCAAATTTTCTTTTCTCTTTCAGCAAAGTTTAGTTTTTGAAGAAAATATTGTCTAGGAGGGAGTATTAAATATTATCGTATATTATTCATAACATAAACAGTGATGCTTATTATTTTTTATTTTGTTTGGATTCTACACTTTCCGGTGTAACGGGGAACAAGAGTCTTTATGACCATGTTCTCTGTTTAATTTTAATTTTTTAAAGAAAACTCCAAATTCCAAAAAAAATATTTTGCAGATAATTTTTAATATTTTTTCTACCAAAAAATATTTAAAAAATGTACGAACTTGAAATAAATTCGTACAACCGATTAGATAACATAATAAAATTTCCCATACTTACTTATATTATCTCAACTCCTCGTGTATATAAAGTATAGTCACACTCTCTTTTTCTAAAATGTTTCTACATATTATGAGGGCAGCTGCTGTCACCAGGGTGTATGCAGAAAAACTGGATTTTTCTACACACAACACCAACTTTGATAGTGTTTCTATACTACAATGTAAGGCACTGATATGTTGGTCGCCACTAGTCCGTCGGACTAAGATTCGTGCGTTCGGCTTAATATGCAAGGTATTTTTTTAAATTTCTTTTCAATATATAAAATAGTACTTTTCATCTTTTGTTTCGAGGGACTTTTATTCAAGTGAAAATAGAACTCAATAAATGACTTTTGCCTCGCAATTGAAATATTGGACTTTTACTGAAGTGAAAATAGAACTCAATAAATGACTTTTGCCTCTCAATTAAAATGATTTGATTGAACTCAAAATCCCTTTCCTCGATTTCAGTTGAGAAAATAACACAAAATTAACTTCAATACATCTATTAAAAAAATGGTCAAAACTGTATTACAGCTCGACACTTGTCGAATAAAAAAATATGTCAATCAGAAAATAAAATTGTAAGAATAAAATCACTCCCATTTTGAGAATGCAAAAACTAACAAATTCGAAACTATTACATATCGGTTCTAATAAAGGGCTCATATTTCCATTTTATGAAGTATTTCCTATCATTGAAAAATAGAACCCGTTTCTCCCGTAGCTCTCATATTTTACTGTTCCTAATTGTGCATGAGGTTCACCCCGTGAATCAATAATTAAAAGCTGTGCATCAAGTTAATTTTTCTACACATAAGCCAGCGACTTACCCTTGTATTTCCCATTTTTCCTTCCAGTTTCGGATATTTTCCCATTTCCCTCGTAGTCGTCACTCGAATCAGAATTTCTAATTTTAACACCTCGTCTTTCGAACTTTCGATTAAAACCAAAGTTTCCGCCAATTATTCGAGTTCCTCCCGTGGAACCATTCCCAAGTAGCACACAGAGGTCATAATTCGGTTGTACGTTATAAAGTAGTGGTAATGACTTGCCAATATAGACTTATATAAACCAGTCGCAAAAGTATCAAAAGATTTTATATAATATCAATATAATATATAAGTCAGCCTTCCTTTACATGTTCATGATACTCTGTGACCATGATAGTTATCGAGATAAAAATGATTTTCATTTATGTGTCTTTAAGAATTGTTCTGAAACTCTAGTGACCAAGCAAATCCATTTTTACGATCAAAATCCAATTCTACTCACTTAAAATTCATGCGCCTCGAAAATGAAAAGAGATAAATATTTATTTTCATTTCAGAAAAAATATATTTAATCAATTTTTCTCATTAATCGTTGAAATATGTAGACCATATTACATTAGCACATCTCCAATGATTTTTAAATTGATATAACACCCAGGGTCCCATATTTTTTATTTTAAATATTTTTGTTCCAATATGGCTACCAGAATGATGTTATCAATCAATCGAAAAATATGGATGCCGTCCTTCTAGTGTCGAAAAGTTGTAATTACTCCGGTATGTACTATCATAGAATAGTTTACGAGTGTCTCGAAGACATCGCAATATCTTACATACAAACGTTGTAATGTAGTCGCTATGACCACAAGTAGCAAGTTTTATTGTACTAACGTCGTAACGCTATCAAAACAGAAGAAGATATACACTGAGTGCATAAGCATTCCGCTAGTTCCGCCTAATGGAAAACGCTAAAAATAACTGACATTTACAATAGAGGTTATGTTGATGTAGAATATTTAAATATTTTTTATTTATCACTCGAAGTGCACATACATATTATTTATGTCTTTTCTTGTTGTGAAAACAATTGAAGGAACTGGATGAACTTCATTTTTTTGCAGTGTCCCGATAGACTGATTAATTATTTCAGATTATAATTTTGGGATATTAGGCACTCATCCTTCCTCTTTATATTTTTCTAAACGCTCCAGTTCTCTTGTAAGGCAGATTGGATTTTTGTTTTGGCATTTTAATCATTCATACGGAACTGAATATTCTACATACATAACAAAAATAACATAACCAACAAAAATAATCTAACCATAGATACATAATGTAATCATTACGACCAAAGTTCATCAGTTGATAAAACTACATTACATGAGCACAATATGTAGTCGTAGAAACGTTTCAAAAATCGATTCATTAGAACCACATATGTTCATTGTCATAATAACTTCACAGCAACTGCTCTTAAGTTCTACTTAACGACACATACAATTTATTCACATACAAACCACAGTACAACTTCATCTCGAGAATTTTTAATGTACTCTCGTTATATCTACTACACGACGTCATAGCAACGACTGAAGGTTATAAAACGCACATCAACTTTTTGGTTCTAAAACATACAAATACGTGGTCTTTAAGACGGTATGAGAAGTCATTATATCAATTTTATGACTCTGTGCTACTTGGGTTATGTCGAAGAGCGATTTTCTTCCACATCAGACTGGAGAAACATGTCCGCCGTCCGTATAGAAGAGCGACGCCCAAAATAGGCCCTTCGCCGACTATTCGGTACACCGAAATTTCGTAATTTCTGACAAAGCCAACAACTAGGGCAATAGCCCTATTGGCTACACCAACGTAACCAACAACCGATCCGCACCGCGGTTTCCGATTGCCTTTCCCAAAGAACTCTCGATCTTCTCATTCGAAACTGGCAATTGGTTACTCAATTTCCCGCGGGCCGAGGAATAAGTTCCAAAGTTCACTTTCTCGTCTCAGCAGCTACTCTAGCTTCTCGTGAATTCTGCCGACTCGACATAAATGTTCCTGTTGTGTTGAATCAATGAGGCTCTGTTCAACATTCCCAGACTAAATAACATTTGCAAATTTGTTGCGTATTGTAAATGGCAATGACTTCAAAATGAATGAACTTATTCGCTCGACTGAAATACCTATATATTTTTATCCGCGCAAACCCATTCATGTATTTCGGAATATGAGCTCCCTTTTTAATTTTAGTTTCGTTCAATAAACTGAAATAATCAACCATAAATAAAAATAGCTTACCCTAGGACCAATTAAAAAAACAACAATAACACCCATAGGGTGTTACAACACCCGATACTTTTTATCTCTTAGATCGTAGATCGCTCAGTGATAACATCTGCCGATGCCACGCTCGTAAAAAAGATGAGGGTCGTTATATGCAGTCCTAATTTTCTGAGGAATTCGATGTGAAATCAAAACAAAAAATTATTGGAAATTTTAACGTATTTTCAAAATACTTAAATTTCTAAATAAAATTAGTCATCTCCACCTCTGCTGCTCAAAAGATTCCGCCTCAAGACTGAGAAACTTGTTTTTTATGCTTCTGCAATTGATAATGGATGAACTAACATTCCAAGTGAAAGAAAAGATCTCCGCCATTGGCATCTAAGACCTAAGCGGCAATTCCTATTATGTTTTTCAGCTCATTCAAGGGACGCTGGAAATACTATACAATGATAACTCGTCCGAGCCGCCTTTGATCTATGTGAGTGATTTTCAAGAACCGTATTTTGTTTTTTATATGAATGAGAAAATAGTTATTATAACAAGATTTTATACTCAAAGTTCAAGCTAAATTTATGTAATCATGATCAGAAACAAATGGAATAAATTGTGAGTCACTAGTGGGGTATAAGCAACGAATATAAGTTATAAGGATAAAATATTCCTTCAACTAGATTCCATCAATTTGTGTTCAGTTTTTATGTTCGTAAATATATCACAAAAATTGCAGAATCTATAGACAGCACAGAGCAAGTATAGTCCATCCAATATCAATTGCAGAAGCTGTTTCTATAGGGAGCAAATAAAAACTCACTTCGCTAACACGAGCGTATATGCGAAGAAACGGAACGAAAAATAATCTGTACTACTTGTAAACAGTCTCCGTCGGCACAAAGAGCCCGCTGGTCAACGTGGACTTGAGTGGCTGATGTCTGTTCTACAACCGATTCGTCTGGGCCAATCAAGTCAGACATCAATGCTTGCAGGTGTGTCTATACGATGGGAGGTCATAAATCACGCGTTATATTTGTGTTTTAATAGCTCTGAAAGATTAAAAACCAGTAGCGTCTGTGGTCTTGGTGTGTGCCGATCGAAATACGTTTTAGGATATTAAAATATCTAAATAAAATTAGTTATCTCCGCCACTGCTGCTCACAGGATTTCGCCGCAAGACTTTTTTATGCTACTGCAATTGATATTGGGAAAACTATATGAAATGTTCCTTTTTTTCAGTTATATTTATTATCGCGCCTATCCACACCAAATATTATATACACACAGATAAGAAGCTCCGCCCATTTGCTTTGATGTTTGGATCACCGCTTCATTGTGCTCCGACCTTCAAATTGGAAGTTAAACTGTTGCAAGCCCTGACTTTTTTTTGCCTTTTAAGTTTAGTAAATTTGAATATAAACATGGTTTGCCAATAAACATCTGGAGGATTCCTTTTCTCAGAAAAGAAGTACAGACAACGCTAATCTAAATAAACCGATGCAAACAATAACTTGAATCAGTATCATTATGCACGCTTCCCAAATTATGTTTCATTTGGAATTGCGCTGATAATGCCCATATAATTGGTAAGGTTGAAAAAAAAAAAATCGTAATAATATGTAGTGTTGAATGATTGAGTTTCAAGTGGTGTTATGTGAAATTTCATCAAATTGAAATCAATGTTTTTTTGACATTAAAAAAATTAATACCTTCCACAAGGTTACTGAACGAAGATAGCGACTAAAGTTTATCTTTCAGTCGCAGATGATTCAATATCTGATTTAATTAACACCCTGTTCATATTTTCAAACAAATCAAGATATATAAAGTCTTCATCAACTGTTCATTACGTTCATAGAAATCCCCCAAAATCACGTTATCAGTGGATGGGTGTTTTTGTGGAATGTCATTAAATTAATGGAACCGATAAAATCTGACTTCAAGCCAATCATTAAGATGAATCAGTAGTAAGTACTCTAGAAGCAATCATACTGTTTCCGAATGAAATGATCGAAAGGTATATATGATTTTGTGATCAACAACAAACGAAAGGAGATAAGATTAAGGATAACTGAAGATTATAGAATGTGGTTTCCTTAACTTTTGCCAATACTTCGATAATTCACCATAGGAAGGTATTTTCTTCAAGACTCTCCAAATATGGGAACTGAAAAGACTTAATTCATTGGAAGCAATCGATTTCATATAACAACATAATGTGTTTAGGCACAATGCGTCGGTGATATATGCTTCAGGGATATAGAAAACACAGTTTTGCGGTTCATTTGCTAGTAGCAAAAATGCATATTATTAATGATGAATTTATAAAGGAGAGAAAAGTAAACATTAATTCAGACGGAACAAGTAATAATAATTCCATTAGAGGTAGGTAGGTAGGTATGTAAGCTTTATTGTTTAAAATGGAATATTTTGTCGACAAAATCAATAACTTCTACAATGCAGTACACAGTTTACAAAATAAATGTTTAAACATAAATAAAATAAATTGTTTTTAGAGAAACAGGCACAAATCGAACATATTCAAAATCAACGGAATATAAAGATTATGACAGAACGACATGTATTTTAAAACTTGATAAAAAAAATCAGTTGAGTCACAACATGTCATAGAAGGACTAGAATTCATATTCAAAATATTTGTTTAAACTATACAGTGCTTCTCAAAAGTCCGCTCCCCCCCTCTTATTTCTGGAACGATTATACATAAACAAGTGAAATTTGGAAACTGAATATTAAAGGTTGTAAACTTCCCTGCTAGTGATGATAGATGACGAAATCGTCAAAGATGACGTCACAAGGCCATTGTGACCAATAATTTCAAATGGAACCCTACGGCAAGCGTCACCTCTTTTGAAAGGTATCGAAAAAACCTAATTTTGTTTGTGTTTATGTCAGTTTTGGCAACTCGCTTTTAAAAAACGCAAAGCTGTGATGAATTGAATCAGTTGATACTAAAATTCCAAATTCAAGCTCCGCATCTGGATAGTTGTCAAATAAGCTAAAGTTTTTGTTAGTCTCCCCAATTCGACGTTTTTGTAATTGTCCAAGTTTTTGTACATTTGATAATTTGTGTATTGTTGATCGAACGTTAAACTGTTTTAGCAGCTTTTGGTACTTTTAATATTTTTGTACATTTTAATAATTTGTTAAACTGTTGTGAGCCGAACGTTTAAGTGCTTCAAGAAGCGAAATGGTACGTGCTTTAGGTGATAAAGTAGCAGCGATCCTAATTCTTGGTGAAACTGGACAAAATATTCATGCAGCAGAACGCATTTTTAATGAGAGGTTTTCCGATCGCCCCGTTTCGAAAACTTATTTAAGGAAGCTTCTTCGTGAGTTTGAAACAACGGATAGTATTAATGATGCGAAACGATCTGGCAGACCACAAATTTCTGATGAGAAAAAAATTGATATACTGGCAGAAGTAATAGTTAATCCTACTTCTTCAACAACTGACGATGCATCTACCTGTGAAGTCAGTCGAAGTACAGTACACATGGTGTTGAAAAAAAAACAAATTTCATCCATACAAATTAAAAATGGTTCATCAACTCTCAGACGACGACCCAGACCGAAGACTAGAATTTTGAGAAAATATGGAAACTAAAATTAACCTACAGCTACACTATGTCAAAACAATTTGTTTTAGTAACGAAAGTACTTTCTATCTAAATGGAAATGTAAATACACAGAATGTGAGGTATTGGAGTGACGCAAATTCTCACCTGTTTCGTGAAACACATACCCAATTTCCCCAGAAGGTGGATGTTTGGGCAGGTATCCTGGGAAACCACATCGTTGGGCCTCTTTTTTTAAATACTAATTTAACTGGTGAGGTTTATCTGGAGCTGTTGCAAAACACAATAGAACCGTTAATCCTTGAAACTTTGGAAGATAATCCAGATGAATTCGGCAATTTGGAAATAGCATTCCAACAGGATGGTGCTCCTCCACACTATCACGGTGCAGTGAGACGGTATTTGGATGAGGAGTATCGTGGTAGATGGATTGGACGACGAGGTTCAACGGAATGGCCAGCTCGATCACCGGACCTCACACCTTTGGATTTTTTTCTGTGGGGGTACTTTAAATCGAAGGTTTACGCCACTGAACCTGACAATATTGACGTTTTAAAACAACGTATTGTTGCAGAATGTGAGGCTGTTTCCGCAGACACATTTGCAAAAGTAAGAGAAGAGTTTGAAAATAGGATATTTCACTGTCAGGGAGTGAATGGAGGTCACTTCGAGCAATTTCTTTAAGTAGATACTGATTCTTAAATCTGTAATTAATATCATACTGAATGGAATTTAAATTTTTATGTTTACTAATGAGCCATTAAAACTGCCATAAACACAAACAAAATTAGTATCATTGAATAGGTTTTTTCGATACCTTTCAAAAGAGGTGTCGCTTGCCGTAGGGTTCTATTTAAAATTATTGGTCACAATGGCCTTGTGACGTCATCTTTGACGATTTCGTCATCTATCAACACTAGTAGGGAAGTTTACAACCTTTCATATTCAGTTTCCAAATTTCACTTATGTATAATCGTTCCAAAAATAAGAGGGGGGGGGACTTTTGAGAAGCACTGTAGAATCCTTTTCCCATTAAGAGGTTTTCAACAGATTTCCTGAATTGTTCCAAACCATTCATTGCTATTTGATTTGGTAAGTGGTTATAAATTTGTTTACTTCTATAGATTAATGATTGTCTCGTCAAAGATGAATCAGGAAACGGAAGGGCAAGTTGTTTTTCATTGAGAGTATGTCTTTCCCTGTTTACGTTTATGAACTTTTCTCCATATTTATGAAGCAAACATACCGTTTCTTGGATGAAAATTTCGTATATTGTTAATATCTTATTGTCCGAAAAAACTGGTCTACATGATTCTCACATTTTTATCTTGAATATAAATCTCAAAGCACGCTTTTGAAGGATGAATACACTTTGCAAGAGAGCCCACAAAATGGAATGCCATAACGCAGATGAGATTCAATTTTTCTAGGAAATTGAAATTGGCGTCATATGTTTTTTTTTTTATTTTGAAATCCAAACTGTTCCTTAGCTAAAATATTATTTCTCTCTAAATAGTCCACTATTCTTTGCTTAACCAGTTTTTCGATTATTTTGGAAAGTGTTGGTAGCACTAAAATCGGTCTGTAGTTTCCAAGATCATCAGTGGCACGCTCTTTATGCAGAGGTATTATAAGTTAAACCATTTACAATTACAGAAGCATAAAAAACAAGTTTCGCAGTCTTGAAGTGGTATCTTTTGAGCAGCAAAGGCGGAGATAACTAATTTTATTTAGATATTTAAATATTAAAAAAATACGTCAAAATAAAAAAAAATATGCCATAAGCGAGGAAGTATTAATAGGCAATCGGATCGTCATAATTTCATTTTCCTATGGTCGAAAAAAGGCATATTTTCCAACAAAACACAACAGAGCTATAGATTATTTTACAACCTATTTTGATCCCAGACCAGAGACGCTACTGACTTTTATTTATTCAGACCTCTTCTAACACAAATAACTCGTGATTTATTAGTTTTCTTGGCTTCCAACGTCTGGACACATCAACAAGCATTATCATTGGCTTGCGGTCCGTTTTGATTGGCTCAGGCGAATCTGGTGTAGGTGCTTAGAGCTTCATCTGATAATTGTGGAAACAACTTAGCAGACAAATTGTCTTCACCCAAGGAATTTTTGTTTTTTGTTTCATTTATTACTAGTTTCAGTTCATATCGTATATAATAGGAACAGGGAGTTGATTGGAGAAAATACCTTTTGTACGTTTTCATGGGGATTTGCTGTTGAATACGTTTTTTTTGGGGAGGTAGCAGTGCATTCCTCCGCTGTTCGTGTTTTTTTTTTTCGTTTGGAAAGAAAATTATTAGTTTGTATCTATTCTGAAAAGGCAAATTGGCAAATATGCTTAGATACTCAAACTTCTAATATGAGAGTAAATTAATTTTCATCTTGTCAGTAACGTACTATGAAAATGTTTTGCCTAAGTAATTCACCACCAAGTATCTATAAAAAAAATTAGGAATACATTTCCTTTGTTAATGTTTCGAGAAACATTTATGTTCCCTTCTTGAGACATATTGAAATAATTCTAATCGAATTCGCACAAGAAATTTCTTGTATTCGACAATAATTATTTAGGAGATCTTTTAATATCTAACTAGAAAATTTTGGTTTTTTTCTTCACGAAACCATGGGTCTCTGTTTTTGCAGATGGCATCTAATGGATGATCTTGGGTTTGAGATTAGTGAAAACATTCACGAAAATACTAACGTACTATGAAAATGTTTTGCCTAAGCAATTCACCACCAAGTACCTATGAAAAAATGAAGAATATACTTCCTTTGTTAACGTTTCGAGATACACTTATGTTTCCTTCTTTAGACATATTGAAATAATTCTAATCGAATTTGCACAAGAAATTTAATGTTATTTGGGAGATCTCTTAATATCTAACTAGAAAATTTTGGTTTTTTATTCACGAAACTATAGATTTTTGTTTCTGCAGATGGCATCTATTTGATATTCTTGGGTTTGTAAGATTAGTGAAAACATTCCCTAAAATACTCAAGTTGATTTGTTTTAACCGTTATCTGTCACCAAGACATGCCAGAAAGAAAGCTAGGTTCGTTTTGTGACGGTACCTAGAGATTTGGACTACAAAAAATAATTTCAAACAAATCCATTTAATAAATACATTAAAACATTTATAAAAATACAATACTCCTCTACATACAAACATACTGGACTAGCAAAAGCAACTTTGGAAGTACATTATTTGTTGATTTGTATTTACTGAGTTCACTCTTTGCAATTATTAATGAAACCCAAATCCGTTATCAGACACAAAAACACACAAAATTTGCTCAGAAATACGGTTCACCGATTCTCAGACATGCTACAGGCGAGCTACAATCGAGACATACTAAATCAGTTACTATCAATTAATGAGAGAGAAATTAGAAAATAATTATTTTTTGAGAAGCTAACTTCTTATTGACAAAGTATGTAAATATGGAAAATCCAATGACAATCCGAAAACCAATAA
This sequence comes from Gonioctena quinquepunctata, assembly GCA_018342105.1. Lineage (NCBI taxonomy): Eukaryota > Metazoa > Arthropoda > Insecta > Coleoptera > Chrysomelidae > Gonioctena > Gonioctena quinquepunctata. Next base: position 19,527 of record JAFIRS010006426.1, read on the forward strand.
ATTAATATTAATATAGGTGGAGGTAAATGGCGGAATTTTTGAGTTTTGAATTTCTTGAAAAATTTGAATAATAGCATACTATTCTAAAACTAATTTTTTATTATTAACCAAATCTAAAATAGATAAATAGATAGAGCTTCGGAACAAATACATTTTAGTCTGATCACAATATTTCAGTATACTTAGAAAACTCTAAAAGGGTTTTTTGGGATGAACTAATGAATCTTCGCTTTTCAAGAAACCTTGTACATCTTCAAATCATGAAACACAGTAACGTATCGGAATGAATTTATTTATATGCTCTTTCCCAATAAATTACTGATGTTTTTACTTCTAAAGAAAATAAAGGGGGACATAATTGAACTGAATATTGAAGGGGTTTATGAGTCTATTAGTACATATCAACGTAAAATTATTTTATAAAACATATCCGAAACAAGAACTATATTTTATGTTATTTCAAATTGTAGTAAAAATTTCCATTCAGCATTCGTGAATATTACAGTTGAAACTTGATAAAACACAAGATTATCTGAACTCATCGAGGGACCTCAGTTAAAATATTGAATTCTCGTACTAATGTAAAGCTCGGACGGATGCTAGGAGCTGATCTAACTCTACTTTATACCCAATCAATTGTTGTTGTCTTTCTGCGCACTGTTCACAGCTCCTGTTAGTAATACTTTTCTGGGCTAATCCATGAACGATCGCACTTAGCCTATATTCTCGTTCTTCATACCGTTTTTCCAAGAAAGATATCTATAAAAAATAAGTTGATTCTTTCATCTTCTCACGAAATGATAATATGTACCTTTTTCAACAGAGACGATACCTCAGGACTCTCACCAGACATTTCGAATGCATTATATGGCGCACTCTGCAATCGATTGTTTAAATGATCCCTTTCAACTGTTATGATAGCTAGTTCTTCCTTTGCAGAGCTGACTTGCGACTGAAGAGTAGAAATCGTAACTTGCTGCAGTTCTAGTTGTTCCCTTAAGGGGGTTACACTAGCAATGTAGTTAGCAACTTCTCGTTCATGCGCTTCTTGGAGAGCCGTTAACTGAAATGGAGAATCACTTTCATATTATTTATTGAAAATGTTTTATTTTGTTAATATATAAAAAATCAAGTAAACATTCACCTGTAGCTATAGATTTACTATTGGCTGGCTGAAATATTGATAGATTTATTATCTACCCTAAGTTAAATTGTGCAAAATATATTCAATCGTGCTTCTGAATCAATGCAATTCCTTCAAATTAAAATGAAACCCATATTGAGGTAATGATGATTTGACTTGAAAAATTGTATTGCAAGATTTTTTCAACAGTTAACAGAAATTGAAATTAAGAAATACGAACGTCTTGTATTCTCTTATCCCTCAAAGCTTGGTAGTCTTCTTCCAACTTCCTAAGATGCTGTTTCAGTTTGTCTCTCTCACATTTTACCTGATGGAGATGCTCTTCTTTCCGCAAATCCTTCTCAGAACTGGAACTGTTAGATCTGGTTTGAGAAGATAATTTTTCCGGATAGCTGCGAAACTCTTTTCTATCAACTGAATTCTTCAAACTACCCTCCCTCTCTTGTTGTAACCTTCTATTTGTTCTCCTGAAATCATCCACTTCCTTCTGAAGTTTATTGATAACTTTGTCTTTATTAGTTGAATCTGCTTGAAGGCCTCGTATGGTAGCTAAGAGATGAGTTTCCTCTTTCGTCGCTTCAGTAACATATTTTTTAGGTGGCAGTGATTTCTGAGGTTTATTTGGTGAATCGGTTTGAGTAAAAACTGAGAATGTTTCTTTCTGAGGAGAGTTTTCCTGTACAATTGTTTGAGTGTACACGTCATAAGTATCTGCGTTCTTCTTCAACTGTTCTTTCAAATCACTCACATGTGTCTCTAAATCCTCGATGTGGCTCTCATATTTAACTTTCATTTGATTGAATTTCTCTTGTATTTCAAGAAACACTTTGGAAGATTGTGCTTCCCTGATTATTTGCTCTTGCTCGAGAGTTTTTATTCTGTCCTCAAGAATTTTTCTAGCAGTTAAATTTGTATCTGTTGCGTTCTCTTTGGCAGCTACAATCAATGCAGACACGGAGTCTGGGTGCTTCCTTGCTATGATTCTTTCCATTTCTTTTATTTGTCTGTTTAAATCTAGTATACATTTTGCGTCTTTTTCGTTCTGCAGCTTCAAACTTTTACTCTGTAATTTCTCAATTTCAAAAAGTTTGTTCAAATTTATTTCATTCTCCAAGAGTTTGTCCTTGGATTTTTGTAAATTTAGTACTTCACTCTTGTACTTAGCCAATGTAAAATCTAACTCGACTACGCGACGTTCTATAGTTTGATTGGAATTTGCTAAATCATCATATGAACTCTTCAAGAGTTGATGACTCTTGTTGACAGCATCTAACTGTAATTGAAGGGCGGTGTTTATCTCTTTCGAATCTTTGAGATGTTCTAACGCTTTTTCTAGTTCAATATTGAGTTCTGGCGATGAAACTGATTTCGCACTCAATGCCGCTTTAGTTTGTTCCAGGAGACTTTTTGTGTTATCCAATATCAACTGAAAATGAAATAAATGAGTTAAGACAATGAAATGAAATATATTTGATATTCATTTGAATATTATCAAATACATTCAATGTATTTGGAGCTTGATCAATCCACATGACTTTCTGATATTAAAAAAACAACGCCATGGAATATCTTACAGACTTTCTCAGTCTTCTTCCCATCAATCTATATTTTTCATTATGAGAGTTGTTATTTTGATTATGAATTTCACACTTCTTCACCAAGTCAATTTGATCTTTTAAACGACCCCAATTAACAATTGTATCCCAAGTTTAAACCCTCTTCCCCAAAAACAAAAACCTTCATGATGTTATGTTATCGAATCAGGAAAATGCATCAAAACATTCCAGGCTTCCTGACACGACTCTTCGATGTCACTTTCTCTGCTGCAATATTGGTATTTTTATCATTTGAGTAAAGCAATTTGTTGGAACCTATACCAAAAACCCAATAACATAAAGTAATATATACACATTCTTGTGAGAGTTACATAAAGTAAAGTACTGATCGATGAGTTCGTGATAAAGAGATTTAATGGCGAAATCGACAGAAAGAGATTTCTTGAAACTGTCAATCGAAAACAAATAAATCAAGTACCACATGTGAATTTGTAATTTTGTAAGGATCCAAAAAATCATAAACAGAGAATAGTTGTCTGAAACTGAATATTTTTCAGTAAAAAAGATGCCAGGAATAGACTGTGATCACATATTGACAGTGATATCATAGTAATAATATTTATTCACCAGAATGGAGATTTACAGGGTTTATAAGTACCTACTTGGGGGTAATTTCTTTACAATGATTCATCAGGCAAATTGGGTAAATAAACAATGAGAACCCACAAAGGCACAGCCTGTGCGTCGCTATCAACAAAATAATTCTGATGGTTCCCGTAATGATTAATACTGTACATCCTAAATATTCATGTGGTAACATATAACTTAATTATTACAATGACAAATCTAATCAAATCTAAATTAACCTAAAATTAGGACATTATATATATATATATATATTATATATATATATATATATATTATATATATATATATATATTATATATATATATGTATATATATTATATACAGGGTGTTACCAAATAAGTGCGAAAGTTCTTAGGGGGTGATTCCTTGTCGAAATTGAAGGGGTCTGTCATGTAAACAAAAGCTCTTAGGCCTTTCCTTGAAAAGTTACACGCTTCCAAAAATGAGAAAAAAAATTTTTTTCTTTTGTAATTGCTGAAGAGTTGAAGAAATGGCATTTTGTGGGCATGTTCTAGCAATAAAAAAGCTACCTATGAATATTTTTTTTAATTTTGTTGTGATCTTTTAAAGGGGTGAAACATGCAACCCCTATTCCATTTTTCACCAGAACTTTTTAACGAAACAGAATTTCTCAATTAAAATATGTGTTGGAAATACCGATTCATTGCAAAACTTTTTCAACTCTTGTGTTGTGTCCGTAAAAGCAATAGTTTCCTAATAAAAAATAAAATACAACATTGTGCATGAACGGATCTTCTGTAAATGGAATCGAAAAAATGTAGTAGGTGGCTGTCAAGTCGCTATGTGGTAGTTGTGTCTTTTGAATCTTCAATATGAATAATTACACTAACGCTGAAATGGCCGACATGTATTTTATGTATGGTCGTGCCAATGGAAATTCTTTGGAAGCTAGATGGCTCTATGCAGAGATGTATCCTCAGCGTGTGATACCTACCTCATCATACAATTTTTGCACATCTTCACCAACGTCTCTGTGAAAGGGGAACTTTTCAAAAACTAACAACTGATTGTGGTCGTCTACGAGAAATAAGAACGGTGAGAAGAGGTTCTCAATATGATTGAAGATCGTCCGGAATCAAGTACAAGACAAATTGCTAACACACTTAATGTTAGCAATAAACGAAACTGGAAAATTTTAAAGAATCATAATCAGAAATGCTTTATTGCCATAAAAACATTAATTTTGTTGACAAAGCTACTTCAACCTAAGATAAAAGTAACTACATAGACATTTTAAAAAAACAGCACACTGTATAAGTTTAAATAAATAAAAAATATAAATACAGTAACAAAGTTTAGACAACATTAAAAAAATATATATATGCATGTATTTAAAAGCTAAAAGTATATTTGAGCATCCACAATGTAACTATCCCCTTAGAAATTTTTTTGTAAGTTGTGAAATTGTCAATAAGCAATTAATCTGCATTGTAATAGACTCCTAGAAAAAGGAGTTTTTTGACCTCTTTACAAAATTTGTAATTATTATTTATTTTCCTGATGGGAAGGGAAAGATGGTTGAATAGTTCCTTTCCATTATAAAATATGGAGGATTTGATTTGAGAAATTGAGGGAATAGGAAGACTGATGTTATAAATGAGTCTGGTTTCGTAGTTCGATTGATGAGGCATAATGTGCTCCTTGTAGTTCTTATGCATTAGACAAACTGATTCTGAAATGAAGAGGCAGGCAAGGGGTGAAATTTGTTGCGATAAAAAAAGAGGTCTACAGGAATCACTTATTTTTGCTTGACATAAAACCTGTGTTGGTTAAAGTTTGAGAACTTGCAACCCAGAAACAAATTCCATAGCGCAAGTGAGACTCACAAAGCGCAAAGTATGCGTTTGTTGCTGATAGAGAATCCATGTTGGATGATATTGTCCTTATGGCATAGCAACTTGAGGATAATTTCCTGCATAGTTTGCTAATGTGCTCTTCAAATCTCAATTTATTGTCAATATGTAGCCCTAAGAATTTAATCTCAGCTTTGGGCTAAATTACTTGTTCATTGAACGAGACATAATCACCAATTGTACCTTTACCATATTCAACGAGTCCAGGCACTTTTGCCGCGAGATTTTTCCCATCGAGTAGACTTTTGTCAATGGAGTCTTCAAATGATTACCCAAAATGCTCAATTTTTAGAAAACGTAATAACAATCATCTATGGGCCGAAGATCACCCACATGCAATTGAAGAAGGTCGGTATCAATATGGTTTATACGACCCCCATTGAATGTGTGAATGATTTAAGAAATCGCATCATTGCAGCCTGCGAGACAATCCAAAACACACCAGGAATATTTCAACGTTTGCGCCAGTCTATGAGACGAAGACTTGATTCCTGTCTATGGTTGGAGTTAGTCATTTCGAGCAGTTTTTATAACTCCGTTCCGTTTGATCGTGTTGCCTTTTTCTTTGTTGTAATACACATAATTTTGTTTCGTTTGTATCTTTAATTTGATAATCTATTAAAACAAAACATGGTACTGGTACATGCCTACACTGAAAGTTAAAACAAGCGGAATAATTTTAAAATACTACGATTGAAGTCACAAGTTGTGCAAACGAAACGTGACAGCCACCTACTAGATTTTTTCGATTCCATTTACAGAAGATCCGTTCACGCACAATGTTGTATTTTATTTTTTTATTAGGAAACTATTGCTTTTGCGGATACAACACAAGAGTTAAAGAAGTTTCGAAATGAATCGTTCTTTTCAACACATATATTGAGTTTTTTTTTGTTTCGTTAAAAAGTTCTGGTAAAAAATGGAATAGGGGTTGCATGTTTCACTCCTTTAATGGATCACAACAAAATTAAAAAAATATTCATAGGTAGCCCACAAGATGCCATTTCTTCAACTCTGGATTTTTTCTGTGGGGGTACCTTAACTCGAAGGTTTACGCCACTGGACCTGACAATATTGACGTTTTAAAACAACGTATTGTTGCAGAATGTGAGGCTGTTTCCGCAGACACATTTGCAAAAGTACGAGAAGAGTTTAAAAATGGGATATTTCACTGTCAGGAAGTAAATGGAGGTCACTTCGAACAATTTCTTTAAGTAGATACTGATTCTTAAATCTGTAATGAATATCATACTGAATGGAATTTAAATTTGAATGTTTACTAATGAGTCATTAAAACTGCCATAAACACAAACAAAATTAGTATCATTGAATAGGTTTTTTCGATACCTTTTAAAAGAGGTGTCGCTTGCCGTAGGGTTCCATTTAAAATTATTGGTCACAATGGCCTTGTGACGTCATCTTTGACGATTTCGTCATCTATCATCACTAGTAGGGAAGTTCACAACCTTTAATATTCAGTTTCCAAGTTTCACTTGTTTATGTAAAATCGTTCCAAAAATAAGAGGGGGGGGGAGGGGACTTTTGAGAAGCACTGTATAGGTTGTGTGATGTGCGTGATCAACAGTTTTAGCCTTATTGAAATCTTTTCCTTGGTGTATCAGTAATGTTAGAACAAAGATTTGTCGTGTGTCCATCAGTTCGGCTTCAGTGTATAGATCATCGCTTGGGTAAGTGTTATTTCTTTGAGTGATAATTAGTAACCCCTCCCCATACTTCAATATACTCAAAACAACGGACAGCGAAGTAGATAATAAATCATTGGTGATACCTGGCATATACGTCTAAGCGCTTTCCACTTGTTTTAGGTATATTTAAGGCACGCCCAGATATGCACACCCCTGAATAAGCTACGACCAACGTTACGGAGAAATTATTTACACTAGAGAAGGATGGCCAATAAGATGTACATTTCGTCTAAACAATGATTTATTGCCTACTCCACCATCCAAAAAAGGCCTGCACTATACCTACCATACAGCAAATGTGTTTGTATTGTATTGACAATCTTGAAGTGTTTAAGGCCAAGGATGTTTTCCGAGTATTTAAACTTATGTACCAAAGATCTAAGTTTTTTTTTGGTAGGTTATTAATACGTGTGCTCCACTTCAAGTTGCTGTGAAACTTAATACCCAGATATTTCACTGTTTAGGAAGATTTGAGCAGAACTACTTCACCCGAAATAGGAACATATGACTAGTTGGGGAGATTTGATTCATAGAGCTGAAAGGAATTTTTTTCAAATTCACAGTGACTAGTTTACTATGGAAGTACTCCATAATAAGGAGAAATGAACAGAAGCATGAGTTAAGATGAACAGAAGCTTGAGTTAAGCCTAAATCTTCTTCTGCACTTTTGATGGAAGCTTGGGGGTATGCCTGAAAATAGGCTAACATATTTATGATGTCTTCTTTTGAAGTTACATGGTTCGGTAAATTTCGTTTCGCTTTCAGTTTTGACCCATAACTGATGAAATTATTTTGTAATCAAACAAATTTTCTCTCGTTCATTGGTTGTAAATCGGAATTCATTTCATTGAACCTTCTGCATGTTATTGCTATACTTTGTTCACATTGACAATGGTCAATGTCATGAAGAATGAACAATTTCATCAAAACTCCTTTTGAACAGTTATTGCCTTTCTCAGATCAAATTTTCGTTAATGAACGCGCAAACATTTTATTATTGATGACATGACATGACATTTCATAGCTACCTAATACAAAATATGGCAATATAATCCGATTTTCAAAGGAACTTCAATTGTCTTTCAACTAAACCCAAAATTCCACTTTCTACGAATTCAAATACCGCAGTAATGAACATTTCATTGAAGCTATGTTTTGCACAAAAAATAAGGAAATCAATTAATTTCTCGAAAACCGCTGGAGATAGGTATAGGGAAGTATACAAAAATAATCGGAAAAAAAAGCAAAAAATGCATATACAAGGTGTCATTTCAAATATGAAAGTTGTTGTCAATTTTCAATATAAGCGGCAACGCCGCAGCGCTGAAAATATTTTAGATCGATAAAGCAGAACTAATTACACAAGAAACCAAAATTTTAAAATAATGTCCCGTTCTTCGTAAACGTCTAACCTACCATCGACCGTGAGTATATATATATATATATATATATATATATATAAGTGTGGAGTGAAAATATCTTAAAATAATGCATTATTACGGAAGCCTGGAGGACTCCATGGATTTTCCTAAAACCTTCTGATATTACTTAGGAATGTCTTGCAGAAAAAAATTATAAACTTATATTTGTGCGCTGATTGTTTATTAATTGTTTGAACAATAAAAATAATTTTTTTTAAGCAAATTTGAAATAACTCAATGAATTTCGAAGCAATTTCACCGAAATTGGGGTTTTTGAGGTCGCTGAACAAGAATGTGATATTGAAGAAAACGATGGCATAGCCAGTCAAAAAGGTAGATTTCATGAATTATAATTTACAGCTATTTTTTATTTATGTGTACATCTCGGAGAAAAACTTTTCGGGTAAAAGTTGTGGAGCTAATAAAACTCTAGCTCTATAAAACTGCTTATGGTTTGCCGATATTGGGTATGGAAATGAAATATTGCATTTTTTTTAAATCATTCAACAGCCGCCATTTTGAAACTACTGGACCATTATCGAAATTTGCCGAGGTATTGAAATTTCCGAAAAACTCTAATGGCGGTTCGTTTCTGCATATCTGACAACTAAAAAATCCGTTGCGACTTATATCACGTGACCTCAGATTTGGCAGGAATTTTGAAAAGTTGTCTGTGGTGCCGAAAAATGGGTCAAATTGACAAGATATCGAAAAAATTCATTGAGAAAATGTGTTTGGAATCCATAGAGGACCCCATGAACCAATTTTGAACCAGTTTAAAAAAAACAGCTTTTATCTGATAACAGCTTCAATAACCTAAATCACATAAGTTTCGGTGAAAACTAATCAAATATTCGTGGAATAGACATTTTGCGGGAGATTAATTAGTAAAACACGAAGGTGGTCATGTAGAATATTGAAAATTTGTACATTGTTTGTTTATTGAGTTTTTATTATTTTTCCACATCCACCTAAACAATACTAAATTCAATTAGGATAAATAATGTATTATTAAGTTTGAATTACAAATATTAGTTGGTTTAAATTTTATTTACGGGAGAATATTGAATAAGCTCATGTGCATCAATATACAGGGCTTACACCTAGTGACAAGACTAAATCGTGTTTTCATAATAATTCTCCCGCAAAATGTCTATTCCACAAATATTTTATTAGTTTTGACCCAAACTTATGTGATTTAGGTTATTGAAGCTGTTTCCAGATAAAACAAGAATGTATAATGTTTCTTAGTAATAAGGGTAGAGGAATAAAATGCTATTTTTGGGGTCCTCGTTGGATTCCAAACACATTTTCTCGTTAATTTTTTTCGATATCTTGTCAATTTGACCGATTTTTTCGGCACCACAGACAACTTTTTAAAATTCCCGCCAAATCTGAGGTCTCGTTATATAAGTCGCAACTTGTTAGTCTTGTCTTGACTTTGTACTCTTGTATCTATAAGTATATCTATAAGTATATATATATATATATATGTGTGTGTCTGTGTGTGTGTGTGTGTAACACATAGTCCAGTGAGTTTCTGCATTTGCCCAGAGATGTCCTGATTACATCAGGGAATCTTACTGTGAACCAACCCCAAATTATAGGGAGTTAGTGAAGTGTGTCAAATATCCATAAGGAAACAACTACTTCCCTGGCTAATGCCTCGACGGACGTTGGATGACATCTTATGAAGAGGTTACTTATGGATATGGTTATTTGACCCACTTCGCTAACCCCCTATAATTTGGGGTTGGTTCACAGTGAGATTCCCCCATTTGATCAGGACATCTCTGTGTGACCCATTTAAAATGGAACCACCCCTGTAGAATACGCATTTTTCAATCATTCTCAGAAAACATTTTTTTTAATATTAAGAATCAAAAACTGTATCTTGACACAAATTTTCATAACTTCAGTTTCATTTCCAAGGCACTCTATGGTTTTTTTTCTTCGTCAAAAACGGCAAAAGTTTATTAGGCAATTTTTGTTTTGAAATTTCATAAAAAAATATTGGTTAACAACGAAGTTACAACAACTTCAATTTTGGAAACAAAGTATTTGATTATAATTTTTATTTAGATTATAGACATATTCAAAATCTGACAACACTGCCGATACAAAGTAGAACACCAGTGAATTTGTACAGCGAAAATCCGAAGTCAATAGCTCATTCCGTTCTACAGTTATAACTCCTGAAAATATGGTAATGTGAGCGATTTGTGGTGGAAGCGATTTTGTGATAAAAATCTGACTACGCCACTGGATTTGTAAATTATATTCCCTTAAAATGATTTATTTAAGTTTAGATTATAAGTGTATTCGAAAATAACAGAAAATTAAAAATTCATTAAGTTATGCAGTCTTCCATAGCCGATAAAAACGAAATTAACCGAATCAAGTTTTAAAGTATCAAAATTATTTATTCAATAATAAAACAGAAAGCAGGACAAAAAATGCTCCTTTTAAATTCTGCAAAACTCAACTAAAACAAGCTTTTAGAGAAGGTATCAATAATTTGAGGAAAGCTGAACCAATACATTAGGCATAGGTATTGTACTAAATCAATAGTAGGCTGTGATTCAGTACACCACAAATCGTTCACATTCCATACTTTCAGGAGTTATAACTGTAGAACGGAATGAGCTATTGACTTCGGATTTTTGCTGTACAAATTCACTGGTGTTCTACTTTGTATCGGCAGTGTTGCCAGATTTTAAATATGTCTATAATCTGAATAAAAATTATAATCAAATACTTTGTTTCCAAAATTAAAGTTTTTGTAACTTCGTTGTTAACCAATATTTTTTTATGAAATTTTGATGGTTTTCATTTATAACGACTACGAATCCAGTGGTGTAATCAAATTTGAAAACAAAAATTGCCTAATAAACTTTTGCCGCTTTTGACAAAGAAAAAAACCATAGAGTGCCTTGGAAATGAAACTAAAGTTATAAAAATGTGTGTCAAGATACAGTTTTTGATGCTCAATATAAAAAAAAAATTTTTGAGATTGACTGAAGAATGCGTATTCTACAGGGGTGGTTCCATTTTAAATGTGTCACATTGTATATATAAGTGTTTTAATATCACATTTCAAACTAGAGTTTTTGGTCTTTAAAGCATGGCCTAAAAATTAAAATTTATAATTTTTTGAAATTATTCAATATTTTGGGCTCTGTATTTTTCAAAATGAAATTTTAATATTTTTTCAAATTGCTTTTTTATTTGTCATTTTGAGAGTGATCTGTAAAAAATTCAGATTTTTATCTTGAAAATAAAACAAATGAATTCTACTTTGACGTAATTTCATATACATATTTTTTCACGTTTATAAACATGATTTCTCGTTAGTTGCATTTTCTTTCTCACAGATAAATTTCTGTTAGCTCAATTTGATCAATTAGATAAAAAGTTATAACAAATTTAGTGTAAAGCGCTCGTGGCTGCGTGCTCCTCCAGCGCTGCACTTCATAGTCCGCATGTTAATAAAAAAATCTGCAGCTTACAGTTTTTACTTTAAAGGAGAATTTTATATACCTTTCTGATGTAAAATTTTCTATTTTTGCCAGTGGCATCATTATCTATTTTTTTTTTAATATTCAATATACAATGTAATTTTTCAACTTATTTGTTAAATAATTAATTAAGCACACACTTTATGATTGGTACCTTTTTATATGTTGTTCCCAACATCATCAATAATGTATAGTGAAAATTTACCACCATCCCCCAACTTTCTGAAGCTAAAATTTAATATTACTCCACTAGTATACATAGAGCGTCAGGTGAGCACTAAACTTGCCGATCATCTGTTCTCTCGTGTTCTATCTCTCTCTAAAATTCAAATATGATATCTTCGATCCAATATAAAGTACATCAAAAGATAAACTTATATTTTTATTTTAAACAAGAATTTTAAGCAGGAAGTCATTTATGAAAATGGACATTGCGTCAATTTACTAATCGTATTTGATATAATTTACACTTATATTAACAAATAAAAAAAAATTACGTTGCGTATACTTTGCTTGAGGTCGTTATATAAAAATATGTTGGTTGAGTAAGCTTATTTTTTTTGTATAAAAGTTATCAAAGTTTATTTAACAACAAATTTCATGGATTTTGGAGAAAAAATTGTTTATTTTTTTGTTTTTGGTGAAATTTTATTGTTAATTAATTTTTTTAATAAAACTAATCAGACTTTCTTAAAGTACAGACTATAAGCTTCAAAGAGTGCTATTACAAATTTTTAATATTATATTTCAAACTAGAGTTTTTGGTTTAAGGCCAAAATTAAATTTTTTAAATTTTAATTTTCCTTTTTAAAAAATTTTATCCTTCTCGAGTGTCTTTTGGAAGTGAACTGTGGAAATTTCATATGTTTATCTTGAAAATTTCAAGAATGGCAGATCTTTAATTGATTTTATAGAAAATTCTACTTTGACGTAACTTCATATATAAACTATTCCTATTCATATTTTTTTTCACATTTGAAAACATGACACCTCGTTAGCTACTTCTTCTTCTTTCATTTGAATTTTTGTTAGCTTAATTTGATCAATTAGATCAAAAGTTATAACAAATTAATTGAAGCGCCTCGTGGCTACGTGCTCCTCGAGCGATGCATTTCAGTGTCGCCGCCTCACATTTACGTACGATAGAAAAAAAATCTGTAGCTTACATTTTTCATTTTAAACAAAAACTTGATATACCTTTTTTATGTAAAATCTTCCATTCTTTCGAATGGGCTTATCAGTTTTTCGAAGAAATAATATTTTTTTAAAGATATTCAACAAACAATGTAATTTTGCAACTTATTTGTTAAATAAAAAATTAAGTACACACCTTATGTTCGGTAACTTTTTATATGTTGTTCCTAACATCATCACTGATATACAGTAAAAAGTTAGCGCAGTCCCCTAACTTTCTGAAGCTAAAATCTAATATTACTCCACTAATATATATATATATATATATATATATATATATATATATATATATATATATACTGGGAATTCTAGATCATTGATCCGTAGCTCAGTACACTGTTAACATAAGCCATATACCAGGTTATTCACTATGAATTACCCAGCCCTTTTTATCGTTATTATTGCCTATAGAAAAAAAAAGTTAAATGTAAAAGTTGTGTGGTTATGACTGAATTTTTATAAAATTCTATCAAAAATACAGTAGCGTGCAGATTTCAGGAGATACAAAAAAAACTTTTTTTTTTAATGGGATACCCTCTATATTATTTATTTTTGGAATGATCTTTCTTTCCTGATTTCAGAAATATACCATACCCCTATCTCATACCGTTTTTGAGTTATTGAATGTCGAATAACTAAGTTAGACTAGTTGTTACTGTGAAAGTTGTTACTATGAAAGTTAACATATTTAAAGTAAGCTATATTATGTTTGATTAGTGATATTTCTTTGATAGAATTATCAAAATGGTTTACAGTGAGGAAGAACAAGTTCAAATATTCATACAAAAACATGACGACTCATAAAAGATGTTCAATGTGTCCACCATTATTGTCAATGCATAATTGATATCGTTTTCTTATATTTATAAGTGCATTGGAAATTGCTCCATTATTGACATTCAGATTCTCTATTTCAAGTCGAATCGTGTCTTTAATGAGTTGAATATTATTATTATTATTATCATTACTAAAAACGTCTTTTAGAAATCCCCAGAAAATGAATCCATAGGGGTCAAGTCCGGACTGTTAGGTGGCCATTTAATACTTCAATTAATTCCTATCCATATTGGGAATACATTATTCAAATGTTCTTGAACGGGTAGTACACTATGCGGCGTTGCCCCATCTTGCATCCAAATCATACTGGCAAGCTCGGCTTCCGGAAAATTATGTAAAAGAATATTTTCTACTCCTGTGATGAGTATTTCTTGATAGTTAACTCCTGTTAATATATAATCATAAATTTTATTGCTAAAAATTCCGCAACAGTTTTTCTTCCTGTTTTCTTTATTTGTTTTACTAATATTTTTCTGTTATCCTTTTTTTCCTACGATCTTCGATTTTTCCTATTGAGAACTCCTGCCGTAGAAAAGGATGACTCATCAGTCCATAATATTTTAGTTAAATAATCGGGATCTTCATTCAAATTTTGAATCATCTGTAGGCAAAATTCCAGCCTTTTTCTCTAATGAGTCTCTTGTAAAACTTGTACGGGTAAAATTTTATATGATTTGTAGTCGTTCTTTTTTAAAATAGGTTGCATTTTGAAAAAACTTTTACCCAATTGATCGGCTACATTTTTTAAACTGCATTCATAATTTTCTAAAAAATATTAAATATTTCAAAAAAGTCTATTCGCGAATTAATATGGATAGGCTTACCTTCGAAATGAAGCAGTATTTCTAGCTGTTCTTCCTGGTTTTCTTGAACTACACGCTTTTTTCTACTGAAACTGAAGGTATGATTCACCTTTTGGTAAATATTTTTGAATGTATTTTCTGACGGTTGGACGATTTGGATACAACACCCTATATGCACTTTTTGCTGCACGTTTATTTTTGTTGTTTTGTATATAACAAGTATATATTTGAACTTTTTCTCCTCACTGTAAACCATTTTTATTATTCCATTGAAGAAATGTCACTAAACAAACATAATATATTTGTCATTTTCATAGCTTACTTTAAAAATGTTAACTTTCATAGGATAGTTATTTACAGTAGCAACAAGTCTAACTAAGTTATTCGACGTTTAATAACTCAAAAACGGTATAAGATATGGGTAACATATGGTATATTTTTGAAATCAGGAAAAAATATCATTTCAAAAATTCAATGATCTACAGGGTATCCCATTTGAAAAATAATGATTTTTGTATCCCCTGAAATCTGCATGCTAGTGTATTTTTGATAGAATTTCATGAAAATTCAGTCATAACCACACAACTTTTACATTAAGCTTTTTTTTTACTCTAGGCAATAATATCGATGATAAGGTAATTTATAGTGGATAACCCGGTACATAAACATAGAGTTGAAATATTTCGAAAGTTGTGACAGGATCGAAAGATATGAAAACATTTTTCGAAATTCAGGAATAACAAATTTTTTGGTAGTATGTATGCAGACAGGGTGATTCAAAAGTACTTTGACAAACTTCAGGAGGTGATTCCTCACAATATTCTAATATGAATTGTCCAAATAAATATATGTTTGGAAACGTTTCGTTTCCAAGATACAAGGTATTAAAGTTTTATTTTTATTTTCCTTTTTTTTCAAATAACTTTCGAAATACTGACCTTAATTGAACGAAAATTGGTATTGAGAGGTTTTTTGAGGTGTCGAATTCGAACCTGATGTTATTATTGCCCTTACTCGTAGAGGGCGCCACCTACACGTCTTTTTCTTTTTTGAAGATTCATAACGTTTTTCAGCGTACTTCTAGCACGTTTTTTTGTAGAAAAATCAATTCCTCTATCATATCTACGTAAAAAAGCTACCCTTGTTACAAGTCGCTATAAGCAACCGTTTTCTAGATATTTGGACTTGAAAATTTCAAGTCGATTATTTGATAATCGATGCGTGTTGAAGTTATTACCATTATTTAGCATTTTTCACAAGAATGCTTAGGAAATGAATTTGACGTTTTAAGTAAGTAGTTTTGGTAATTACATATTATGTGACATTTAAACGTTTTGTATGTTTTGTTAAAGTTTCTGTAAGTTTTAAAACAATAATTTTGAAAAAATTGATTATTTAAACAATAATGCTCATTTAGCCGATATGCATTTCGTTTATGGCCTTGCGGATGGCAATGCGCGCGAAGCAAGACGTATTTACCAGGAGCGATTTCCTAATCGAGTACTGCCTTCAGCTCCAGCATTTACCAGTCTCCACCGTCGTTTAGCAGAAACAGGTAGCTTTAAGAGGGCAGCTGATATTATTGGGAGACCACGAGCAGTCAGAGAATTCCTTAACACTGTCTATCCAAAACGATGGATCGGTAGGGATATAGAAGAACCTAACCAGGCGTAGGCACCAAGGTCCCCAGATCTAAACCCGCTAGATTTTTATTTTTGGGGACATTTGAAGTCACTAGTTCATAAAACTCCAGTAGCGAACGAGGAAGATCTAAGAAACCGAATAGTAGACGCCTGTGAAACAATAAGAAACACACCAATAATTTTTGAGCGGGTACGAGATTCAATGACTAGAAGACTGAATGCCCGTATCTTCGCTGAAGGTGGACATTTTGAACAATTTATTTGAATGAAAATTTCTTGAAATAAAATGTTGATATTTCTTGCGAATTTTATTAAAACAAATACAGATTTTGCACCCTTAATACAAAAATCACTATTTCAAACGAGTCAAAATTAATAGGATAGGTGGCGCCTCCTACAAAAAACCAAAATTACTTACTTAAACGTCAAATTCAGTTACTAAGGATTCTTGTGAAAAACGCAAAATAATGGTAATAACTTCAACACGCATCGATTATCAAATAATCGACTTGAAATTTTCAAGTCCAAATATCTAGAAAACGGTTGCTTATAGCGACTTGAAACAAGGGTAGCTTTTTTACGTAGATATAATGGAGGAATCGATTTTTTTACTGAAAATGTGCTAGAAGTACGATTAAAAAAGTTATGAATCTTCAAAAAAAGAAAAAGACGTGTAGGTGGCGCCCCCTACGAGTAAGAGCAATAATAACATCAGGTTCGAATTCGACACCTCAAAAGACCTCGCAATACCAATTCTTATTTAATTACGGTCAGTATTTCGAAAGTTATTTGAAAAAAAAACAGAATAAAAATATGTAAAACATTAACACCCTGTGTCTTGGAAACGAAGCGTTTCCGTACATATATTTATTTGGCCAATTCATATTAGAATATTGTGAGGAATCACCTCCTGTAGTTTGTCAAAGTACTTTTGAATCACCCTGTATAATGAATTCAAGTCGTTTTGTATGGGAGCTATCCCGTTAATATTGTTTAGAAAATGATAAATTTTCAGGTCTTCAGCATACATGATGAACTTTGAGAACTGTAAACATTCAGAACTGTCAATGATATAGATATCAAATAACAAAGGTCTTAGATGGGACCCTTGAGGGACTCCAGATGGAACTTTCAAATGACGACGTGAAATTTTCACTAGTAATAGCACTTAGATATGAAGCGAACCAGTTCAATAGTGGTCCATGAATGCCACCCAACCTAGCAAGCCAAAAGAATCACGTGATCAATTTTATCAAAAGCCTTGATGAAATTGTTATCCGTTTGTTCAAGTTTTCAAATATACATAGAGTCGGTGTAAATGACTAAATTGGTGTCGATAGATCTTTTTTTCTATGAATTACATCAAAGTATAAGTAATTAAAAAGCGTTCCGGGCTGGAGGGGTACTTAGTAGGAGATTTAAGCCGGTTCTGGCTCTCCCCCCACCACTATGACGTCACGTGTGACCTTGAATGGTTGCAGGTGTGCAATGTGTGTGTGTTTGACCTTGAGATTTGACTTTGAGATTTGTCATTGAGTTTTGATATTGGGTTTGGTCGACTTTGAGATTCGACTTGACCTTGAATATGACCTTGAGATTCATAACATTAAGTTTTGACTTTGAGATTTGACCTTGAGTTTTGATGTTGGGATTGTTCG
>JAFIRS010006427.1:0-37517 GCA_018342105.1 Gonioctena quinquepunctata
AATGTGGATGAGAAAAATGCTGATTCGGTTCCTGGAATCTGAAAGGCTCGGGATGGCCGCTTCGTGGGAAGTGCTGACTTGGCTCGTGCCCATGAGAAGTGGATGATGTAATTCGCATCAAGAATTACTCACAAATCTGTAGAGTTATTTCAGTAGTTTTTCAATTCAATCATGGCTGCTCGACTAAGTATACAGGAGAAAATAGAAATTTTAATGATACATGGTGATAATTATCATACTTGTAGAGACTCTGCCAATATTTTTAATGACATCCATATGACATTTAGGTGAAAATATTCATAATTCGACAATAACAAGAATTTTGAAAACATTCCGGGAATCTGTATCGGTTTCGAAAAAATACAAAGTGACACATAAACGACCAATAACTGAAAATGAAGAAACTGTTATGAATATTATGCTGTCTACGATTGAAAATCCAAGAACGTCATTATCGCAAAGAAGAGATAATCTTGGTATATCCGATCGATCAATGAGAAGAGTTCCAGGTAACCAGGTAATAATAAATTCAAACCGTATAAACCAAAATTCATACACACTTTGAAACCGAGAGATCTGGATAATCGCTTGAATTTCTGTTTCTGGTTTCAGTCTATGATGGAAGATAATAGACAGTTTTGTAAAAAAAATCTTTACAATGACGAGTCAACCATCACATCAAATGGGGTAGTCAGCTCCTAGAATTGGAGGTGGTGAGTAGATAATAATCCCCATTATAGGATACAATGTGGGGACCAATATCACTTCAAAGTTAACGTCTGGTGCGGAATTCTTAATGACATTATTGTTGGAACAGTATTTTTCAGACAACCACTGAATTCTGCAAGATACTTAAGAATGCTGCAGACTTTTCTTCCCGTTTATTAAGATGATATTCCTCTGGACAAGAGAGCTGGAATGTATTTTCAACAAGACGGTGCATCCGTTCATTCTACGCTACGCAGAAAGATTTTGTGAAATTCCGTCACATAATTCAATTAATGTGATTTTCCGATGGGAGGGAGAAAACATTCAGAGAGTGATATAATCATATCCAACAATATACCATTCGTCTAGCATAATATTCCTTATGTTGTACAGGGCGATGAGGAAAAAATTGGAAAAAAAATTGAAATATGATATTATTGGTCATAGGTGACTATGATTCGAATTTCTGGATCATTATTGGATTTTGAAAAATATTTTCCCATGAATTTGAATTCTACCGTGAGAAATAAAGTGACGGGATCATATTATTTTGAAAACAAATCATGTTTCTCTTTCTCCCTCGTATAGGGTCATATCAAATTCAATTTTGGTGTTTGCAATTCAAGTTTGGCATAAAGCAGAGATTTTTATCACGACTGTTTTATTTTGAGAAATCAATAATAAAAATGTTTTCCATATGCTGCGAACTTTATGCCGGACACTGTATGATAACCCCCCATGCCGGACACTGTGACAATTATAATAATTCCATTTAATTTATAGCATAAAATCTGAATTACAAATATGTTACATGGGCAACTTTTGGAGACGTTTCCCAGGTTTCGAAGGTTCTATCACCCTGCCAGGCATGGTTGATGAAGGTGCGAGCACGGAGGCAATATATGTGTGAGCGAGTACGAGTAAGACAGTTCCATAATAAAATTGAAGAATTCAAACTTTAAACTGACTCTTGTTGATTATTCATCTTAGATTGAGTCAATGATGGAGTTATGCCATACACTGTTGATAAAATTATCCACATAGAGTTTAGGCGGTGTCATTTTCTCATTGTTGATGATGTCAAGGGTTGTTGAAAAATTATCATGCTCAGAACATGAAGAAACATATACCAAAGTGATCTATCATGCATGTAATACGACTATAAAGCAAATATATAGTGATCTGAAGTATCGATACTGATATTTGCGTACTGGAAATGAGAAGATATGTAGACCTAACAAAAATCCACGAACAATTGGGAGGATATATCTGTAAAATCTGTATCCTGAATTTTTTTGAGAAGGACAATTGAAACCTCACAAAATATTGAAAAAAGACAAGAATAACAGAAAGCGTTTATCAAGTTTGGAAATTTATATGTGATGTGTATTATGTTGGTGCGTACGAAGCTTTCGACCTGAATAAATTATGGGGTTTCGAAGCAAATTATATTTCAACCATTTGGAATAATGCTCCCTTGAAAAATATCAGCCAGAAAAAAATGATGGTACGGGAAGACTATTTCAAATGGTTTGATGGAGATCAGCTACCAAACTTTGTCAGTGATTCACTGAAAACTCCATCAGGTATTAATTATTATACATATATTTGTAGCAATTCATAATATCATTACCTCGTTTATATTTTTACAGGAACTGATGAAGAAGACGATATCCAAACTAATGAAGACACGAACTGAAGTAGTTGTGAGGAATATATTGAAAAGATGGACAACGGTGATATTTTCATGAAATCATATTCCTTAATTTTTATAAGCCATCACCATCAATTATAGTTTTCATTACTGTGACTATTTTTTATCATAAGGTTCATAATGAACAATATAATTTCAATATTTGATTTCAATTCAATAATTTTCAAATCAATTTTAAGAAACCAAATTAATGAAACTTGGGTAATATTTTTTTTTTGGTTTACTGAAATGATTCAGTTACTTTGAAATCATGGTAAATCATTATTCAGAGACTTTATTACACTTGTATGAAATCTCTGATCCATTTAGTGTTATTTTCAGATTGTGGAACCTTATATTTCCCAAAATTGGCCAAGAATGAAGTGATTCGATTGTGATTTCCACATCCAAAAAGTTTCTACAGTGTTCAGATTTTATATTTCTTGCATATTTGAGAACTAGAAAGCCAAGACTTAATTAAATTTTGATAAAATTAACAGTTTATTCAGTGAATGAACCTGTATTTTCACCTTCACCTTCACTCCTTCATTCAGGAAATTCTAATAAAAATTTATACTTTTTAAAATATTTGCGGAGAATCCGACCATAATTATAACCAAACTCTCTTCTCAGAAACTGCGTGAACATCATTCATTTGGAAAATACTTCTTTTGCATAGTTTCAAATTGTGATTTTATAACTTTTTTCTGATTTTCGCACTCAATCAAACCTTTTTCTGTTTTATGTATTGATCCCTACATCGATCCGAAAATTTCTAGATATACTGAGTTCTTTGAAAAGCAGATCGAATCTCTAGCAAAGCTCAATGTTTTAAATAGCTATTAGTAATTGGGAGCTTAAATTCTCCAAGAGTAACAGGTCGCTCCATCTACTCGTATAAAGTGAAAGTAAGTACATCCTTCATGGCAAACTAACATTCAGTGTTCAGAATTTTGAAGTGTTGCAACTAGATGGCTGTTATGTAGAATCGAAGAATTATAAAAATGCATGAATGTTGAAATTATGATAATCTCAGTCACATATGTAAGATAGGATGGGGTGATATGGATTCTTTTTTTGTCGACGAATAATAAGTTGATGATGTATGTATGTTCCCCTCACTCGATGTTCTAGCAAGGGAGAGTGGGATAATCATAAATCACCTGAGAAAAAAAGGACAATATCACCAATATTCAAACATTAATTCAACTATTCTCGGGTTTATCATTAATCAAGAAACTCAATGGAAACATTTGAGATTGTTCTGAGGCAACCCAGCGCTCTCGTGCTTATATTCTCAGATGAAGTCGGCAAAAAATATTAATATTTTTAGATATCAATTGGCATTCATAGTCCGAAAAAGTTTTTTTCAATCTTCAGAATTCTATTTGCTAGAAGAAATCCAATGCCAGTGAAACAATTCTGCTTCAACGCTATAGTAGTATATGTGAATGATTAATGAAGTTATATTTCTTGAATTTGTAGTACCTGCAAGCGTGGAACAATATAATTTTTCCAATCAGATATTTGTGATATTTCACCTAACAAAATTTGAAATTCCACAATAAAAGAACTGGAAAATACTTGTTTTTCCTAAAACAAAATACTTTTTTCGTTGCTTGCCACACAAAAAATACAAGAAGAGCTTATGTCAGAGTCAAACTATGCGACACGACTCACATATAATGATATCGGTATGAAAAAATTAAATTAAATTTTCATAGTTCTCATTTTCGTTATTTCAATAAATGAAAGTACAACAGAATGACAAGATTTTTCTGCAAAAATAAAATATATGCTTAAATACTATGAACCTAATTCGATGGATCTAGTAAACCCAGCAAACACGAATGAGCGGTAAATAGACCGCCGTTGCTGTTTACTGCCGTAAGATGTCGGCAGCGGCACCGATGTCGGTAAATAATTGGAATGATCTGCCGCTCTGGCTGAACATACGCATATTTATTATGGATGTTTTGAATTTAGCCAGAAATTACCCGTTCAATATTTGCGATAATCGCGCCTATGTCGTTTTGACACAGTATGTGGCATTACGCGCCGCACCGCTGCGACCTCTGTAATGAAAATGCAACATTGGCATTACTGAATATTACGTTGGCAGTTGGCCCCACTGCTGATTTCGTGTAGGATTCAGTAGGATGTCAAATCGGAAATCGGGTATCGGAACTCTTGTCTATATGTCGGATATTTTCTGTTTTGTCTGGTCATTGTGGTATATGATCATGAAAAATAATCACAGTGGCGGGAATTTTCTCAGATCCGTGTGTTGTCATTCTATCTATTCGGTGAAATATTTTTCGAGGCCAGTTTGAAATGTAATATCAGGGAAATGTGGAAACCATTTGAGATACAATAAAAATGGTTGAAATGGAAATAAAGTTGTCTGTTTGGGTAAATAGGAACAATCTGGCTCTACAGTTTCAGAAATCCTCTACAATTAGTGGCTTGAGAGAGTGAAAACACTCCATGAATCAGTTGATTCTGAATGTTTGGTGAATTTATTGGGTATAATAATAACCTGCTATCTTCATTGAAGTTTCACTGTTTTCGAAGATATAATGCTAGATTGTTCTTAGGCGCTTATATGGGCCATTTTATTTCCATTGAAACCGTCTTTTTTCTCAGTGCCTTCCAAGATACCATATACTTCCATGTACTCCATTTTCAATTGGACGCCCCTGTATATATGCATAGATCATTGATGAGATCCCAACAGTGGAATGACGCGGTTGATTAGTGAGATACACGCAATCGCGCCATAATATGTACCATGAAATATCAGTTCATCTTAACTCGGTCTA
This sequence comes from Gonioctena quinquepunctata, assembly GCA_018342105.1. Classification (NCBI taxonomy): domain Eukaryota; kingdom Metazoa; phylum Arthropoda; class Insecta; order Coleoptera; family Chrysomelidae; genus Gonioctena; species Gonioctena quinquepunctata. The sequence continues at coordinate 5,224 of JAFIRS010006427.1, forward strand.
TCCGCTATGTAATAAAGCGGGTGGTAGTCTGGAGGCCTACTGATGGCCGTCGCGACACGGGCTAGCCGGGCCGACGACGTATCATGATTATGGGCCGCCTATGTTGTCTGTCGGCTGTTTTTAAAGTGCCTCTAGAGGCCCACGCGTAACATGTTTGCTGGGAAGTACCTAAAATTGACCCCTGAAAATATGATCTCCTTATCACTGTTAATAAAACCAAGCTTAACTCTAATGCTCTTGCTCTTTGAAATTCTAATAAGTGGGCCACAGCTATTCATGAATTCAGAATTTGGTTGGTGAAAGACTAGAGACCGGTCTCTAGTAGTTGACATGGTGGTGTATTTCGAAAATGACCGAGAGGGAATTTCAGTCAATAATTTGGATTTATAATAATTTCCATTGAGGATACAGCTTTGCTACCCTGTATGGATTAGTAGGTTAACCTATCACTCCAGAGACTGCCTGGGACGTTTAAAACACGAGGGGTCGTCTATGTTATAGTCAATGTCTTCCCTCACGAGCGGATTCTCATGAGCTATTGCACAATCGAATACTTTTTGATTGCGTTCTCTAATTATACTTCTGATGGAAGGCAGATTTAGGTCTCCGAGGATCCGATCGTTCCGCACGTACCACGGAGCGTTTGTTATCATCCACAGGACTCTCATTTGCGCCCGTTCCAGTACGCCAATGCTAGACCTGCAGATGTGGCCCCAGGCAGCTGAGGTATACAAAATGACCGGCCCATCGAAATTGCCTATGTTTTTCCAGGATTCAGCTTTATTTTCCATTCCCGAAACCACTGCTGGAGGTCGTATAATGCGTTCTGCAAATAAACGACACTCATCAGGTGGTCGGCTGCAGATGAAAGCAAACTAGGCGAACTGGGATACCTTCACGTGTTCACTTTTTGGAATATCTGACGTGTAAAACGCCCTCTATAGGAGACAGTACTACCCCCTAAGGAACGCCGGCTCCAATTTCTCTCGAATCCAAGCGAGAATTGTCGACCTTCTGAGAGAAACGATTTAATCCACTTAACCAAACTTAATGGTGAGTGGAAATCTATAAGTTTGGCGAGTGGGCCTTCAAGCCAAACCCTGCCAAAGACTTGGCTAATATCTAACCCAAGTAGCATTTTAAGTGGACAGAACGTAGCGGCCACGATTCTGGAAAACTTTGAAGTGTTTGGCCACAACCACTGCCACGTAATATACACGGTTCTATCACGCAGCGGCTACCAAAATGGGGAACACTTTTTTGGTGGCTGCTACGTTCCTATCTACGTTCCTGGATATCAGATAGCCACATTCCAACCACCTTGTGGTCACCTGGCAAAAACGTGGATATGTAGTGGCCCCACTAGACACGTTAAACAACTGACTGCGTTTAAATAATATGTAGTTCGATCTCTGTTCAGCAACATATTTTTGTGATAAATGTTCCTCACTCTTCCATTTTGCCTGATTCATTTCTAACACTCGATCAACTTTAAAAATATATAGCATATGAACATACAAACGCTTAAGTGAGTATATTGAATTTGGATACTTCTGATCGGGATAAAATTAAAACGATTGAAAGTTTTTTGTGAAATATGGGTGTAGTAGCTTGATTGTGAGCACACGCCATCTGAATACACTTTATTTAAGGAAAACATTATACATTTTGGAAATAACTCGCCTCTGAAATTATGTACTTAAATCCCTCAAACATTGGTTTATCAATCTTGGTTAGTTGAAAAACAAATATTTACGTTACAAATTACTACGTTTGATGCAGTGCTGATGACAAATAAATCTTTATTGTATATTTCGATCATTTCTCTAATAATGGCGGCTTTTGGAGAATATAACTTCAAAGTGGCAGAAAGTGTAGATATACCACTCTAAAGCTCATCTCATCATTAAGTGCCCAGTGAAACTAAATTATTAACTATTCCACCACTGGAAAGTGGCACTCACGTCGCAGGCCCATGACTCACCACTTCAAACTTATAACCTAAAAATTACAATAGGTCTTGTACCCTTGAAAGGGGCGAATACTTCGGGCTATCATAACCTGCCACTTCAAAGTTTCAACCTCGAAATTGTGGGTACATGTTCATTAATTGTTAAACAAGGATATGTAGCAAGTATAGTGGATTCATGCAGCTCCAATCAACAATTATCGAGTAACAATTATCAATTAACAAGTAATGAAAATGATGGCATTAATGCAAACAGAATTATTAATTAAAGTATAAATATTAAGCAGCAGCACAAGTCAGAGATCCGATCTATTTAAATTAACCTTTTTTTTACAAAATCAAGAAAAAATTTCTATTGAAAACATATAACCCCTTTCGAATGGATATCATTACTTTCACGTAAAGGTGAAATAAACTTTTTGACCACAAAAAATAATTTGAAAAATTAGGTTAGTTTTCGCGCACGGACCAATCCACGGTCACTTCAAAATCGAGGGAAATTGTCTATTGAAAACGATAACCCATTTCATATTGAATAGAATCATTCATGTTTCACGTAACAGGTTAAACAAACTTTTTGTAAGTCACAATAAAATAATTTGAGAAAACTTGGGTTAGCTTTCGTCATCGCGCGGAATGGTGAATTTTGGAGGTTATTGTAATCATTTATGGAGATAGCAAGAACGTGGCAACCATCACCACATATCACAATCAAGTGCCTGCCACGTTGAAGGTTCTATGGAAGTTACCAAAACGTCACCGAAACTATCATACTCTCTTGAAAGTGACTGTGACTTCTATGTGATATTTAGGATGGTTACCGCAACGGGTATTTTCCACTTTAAAGTTTGAAAACCTTCAAAGTGATTTGCTCAGTGGCCATAATGTTCCAGACACCTCAAATGACACTAATGAGTTATAGAACTGTGGAGTGGCTACCATAGCTCTGGAGTGGCTACCATAGCTCTGCTCTAGAGCTGTGACTTCCAAACAGGCAGCATACCATCGATGGCTAAAAAATCCGGGCCCTGAGACCAGAGCAGCATATGTCGAGGCTAGAGGCATATGCAAAGAGACAATAGAATGCTCAAAAGATGCCCACAATGCCAAAATAAGATCGAAACTTGCTGAATGTCCTAACGGATCCCATTCATTTTGGTCTTTCGCCAAAGCTGTGGGAAGAAACTTCACTTCCAGCTCATTTCCTCCTCTAACCAAAGAAGATGGAACACCAGCAACGACTGCCCAGGAAAAAGCCAATATCTTTGCGCACCTATTTGCTGGAAATTCCACTCTGGATTCATCGGGAAAACAACCCCCGAACATAACACCTATTGACAGTCACATGCCTGAGATCACCTTTATCAGAAAGATTTTGCTGGGTCTCAACACCAACAAAGCCTGTGGATCTGACGGAATCCCGCCGATTGTTCTCAAGAAATGTGCCCCCGAACTAACACCTGTTCTTTGCAAGTTGTTCAACCACTCTTACAAATTGGGGGTATTTCCGTCCAATTGGAAAATTGCAAGAGTACAGCCAGTCCCTAAAAAAGGCAAAAAGGCCCTACCTAGCAACTACAGACCTATCGCACTGCTATCTATTATTTCAAAGGTCATGGAAAAAGCCATCAACATCGAGCTCATGAAATATCTGGAAGACTCAGGAATTGTCAACGATAGGCAATATGGCTTCCGCCATCAAAGATCAACTGGTGACCTGCTCGCTTACGTCTCACATATATGGCAGCTATCCATTGAAAAGTATGGAGAAACTTTAGCTGTGGCATTAGATATCTCCAAGGCGTTTGATCGAGTTTGGCACCAGGGACTCCTCGCCAAGCTTCCGTCTTATGGCTTGCTCCCTCAGCTGTGTTCTCTGCTTGCTAGTTTTCTCTCAAACAGGTCTCTCCATGTAGTGGTCGATGGAGTTTCATCTGATACTCTACTCATAAATGCTGGTGTTCCGCAAGGATTTATTCTCGCACCAACACTATTTCTACTTCACATCAACGACCTGTTGAAAGCAACTTCATGTCCAGTACACAGCTTTGCCGATGATAGTACCCTCCATACCGCTTTCTCTTCCAGGGCCCCTATATCAGCCCGTGAAACCAGAAATGAACGAGGAAGAAATGTTAATAATATAAATATGGACTTAGCAACAATTCTCGAATGGGGATCTAATAACTTGGTAGAATTCAATGCAAACAAAACACAAGCATGTCTTTTCTCTAGAAAAGCCGATCTCACTGTGCCTAACATAACTTTGTCAGGAGTAACCATACCACTGAAGCCATCCATATCGATGCTTGGTATTACTATCAGCATTAACCTTTCCTGGGAAAATCACGTGAGGTCCATTGCCAAAAGTGCATCCCAAAAACTTGGTTTTTTGTTTCGTGCCAAGAGCTATTTCACCCCCAGTCAGCTGCTTATGATCTATAAGGCACAGATCCGACCTGTCCTGGAATACTGTTCCCATATTTGGAGTGCGGCACCTAAACATATCCTGAAGCTATTGGATTCTGTCCAAAAAAGGGCAATTCATCTTGTCGGTGATGCCTCGCTTACAAACTCGCTCACTTGTCTGGAACACCGTAGAAAAGTTGGCGATTTGTCCCTATTTTATAGATATTTCCATGGGCGATGCTCTTCTGAAATATCAACAATCGTTCCTGCTTTGGCAGTCTCTTCGAGATTAACCCGTCAAGTTCAGTCATCACACCCCTTCGTGGTCACTTTGGAGACCTGCAGAACATCACTTTCCAAAGACTCGTTCATCCAACGAACAGCGAGGCTTTGGAACTCATTGCCTAGGGAGGTGTTCCCCGAGGCATACAACCTTCAGAAATTTGAGAAGAACACCAACTCCTACCTTCTTTCCCTAGGTTCCCACGATGTTCTCTGAACATTACAGGATATCCCTTTTCGTGGGAACCAGAACATAAAAAAAAAGATGGAAATTAGGTGACTACAACCATACACATTTCACAATTTTAGTTATTCTCACTGTATAGTGGTAGATTTAGTGGTGATTACGTGATAACCACCTAGTCGAAGTTGCAGTATCAGTTTCCGTCACTATAATGCTGCTTGGGAACAGCACGATGTGTGCAGTGTTGCTAGTATTCAGAGATGTAATTGTGTCCTCCACCAGCCTCATTACCTGGAGCATGGTGAAGTGAGCACGTCTAAAACCAAATTGTTCATTAGGTAGGTTATTTCTATCCTCCATTCCTTCGTCAAGCCTTTGCAGGACGATTTTCTCAGCCAACTTAGCAGAGAAAAGCAGACTGATCGGTCGATAATTTTGTGGGAAGGTCGAGTTTTGTCCCTGTTTTGGAATCATAACCACAACGGCATGTTTCCACCTCCGAGCGAATCTCTTAAGGCGCAAAGAGTTATTAAAGATATTCAACAATGATTGCACCTGGTTATCCGGAAAATACTTCATCATAAGATCAGTAATTCCATCATAACCAGGTGCTTTTTCAGGATTGAGTCCCTTAATATAGGCTTTGAGTTCATCCAACGTAGCTGGCCGAATGTCATCGTGATTGGGTTCCCCAAGGGTGCGGTAGACCCGATCTTCCAACAAAAGCTCACGATCCAGATCATCGTCTGGATGCTGGTTCAATCTAAATTGTCTTTCCATCGAGTCTGCAAAAGCTTGAGCTTTGGACCCAGGGTCGTAACACAGTCCGTTCTCACCATGAATAGGGGGGAGATCAGTCTTTTTAGATTTTAAATTTTGATGGATTTTCCAAACTTGATCACAGTTTTAAAAATTTTGATTTTTGCCAAATCTTTAGTTCCGACATTCCGATATATTTTCTCTAACCTCCCTATTCAGTTCGTTAGCTCGGATGCTGTCCGCAGGAAACAGACTCCTTTGATACGCTCTTCTAGCGCGATTTCTCTCGAGAATGGGCTTTTTTATCCTTAATGGAAATTCATAATGAAATTAAGGAGCCGGTTTCCTGCGGGAGGAATCCTCCAAAGCATTTTTAATGGTAATTTTGTAGCGCGCTACGGCCTCAGCCAACTCGAGTGGAGAATCTATCCACTCAGGAGTACAGTAAACTATCTCCAGAAGTGAACGGAATCTCTCCCAATTCACCTTAGTTCACATACGATCCGTCTGGGGCGGAGGATCACCCCCCAATGATAATATCACCGGGTTGTGATCTGAACTCATCTCGGTGAGAACGTATGACACCTTGAGGTACATTGTGACACACAAGTAACATTACATTGATAAAATATAATTCCATTTTCATTTTTTTATTTTATGAACAATATATAGACCCCTCTTATTTATTAGTACAGACTTCTTGAATTCTTTAGATATATCCTCAAACTTGTACCAAATAACATTCTTTTCAGAAGGCCACATCCAACTGTTTCTACTTGGAGTCATTGCACTTACAAAAGCCTCTTCATTATTAATATCCCGTATCACACCTGGAAATTTCAGGTCGAAATAACTCAGGATAAAACAATCATTAATCATGAAATTTCTATCTGGTACTACAATTATTTCTGAACCACACTCAACACCACAATCTCTTTTTTTAACTTTGATTATTCTTGTTTTCTATTGACTCAATTTTCACTTTTTTGTTCGTTTGTGTATAGTTTATATTTTTTCTTCTCTGTAGATATTTTGTTTGCCATTGAAGTGTCTATTTTTTGGTGTGTACTCGTTTCTATACCTGTCATTTGTAACGTATCTTCTTCTACAACTGATTCCAGCCTCATCTCTTCTTCGTTTCTAAATTGTTCAACTTTTCTATTTCTGTCTGTTGCAATATGTGTTTTTCCACTTCTGATTCCATCCTTATTTCTTTTCCGTTTGTTTCTGCATTGTTAAACTTTTCCATATCTGTCTCTTGTAGAATTTGTTTTCTTCTGACAATTCCACCTATAGTTTTCCGCTTGATTCTGCACTGCCTATCTTTTCGTCATCTGTTGCTAAGGAATTTTTTTCTCCTGTTACGTCTGCTAACGATACAATGAGTTCGACGTACTCATTGGTTGTAAGTAATAAATAATCGCCAAGCCCTTCGGCTTCTGAAACAATAGTATCACCTGGTATTTTAATATTATGAAATTGTCAATTTTGATTGGGGTTCTTTATTTTGTAAAACACCTGAATAATTTCCTTCTACATGCCATTTCAGTTATTTCGACAATGTATATAGAGATTCATCTTGTATTGGCACTGACCATTCATTCTCAGTGGAAAGAGAATATTTGAATTCTACAATTTTATTGGTTTCAATAAAATTTGAATATTGTGAACTGAATTCAATGTTTTCGAAAATTTTGTTATTTGCAGTATTTCCTACTCAATCTGATATTCTCAGTTAACAGCTTATTATTTGAAGGCATTCTGTAGAATAAATAACATTTTCAAGTACTGTGATCCAATAGCGGTGCAAAATTTTAATTACGCTTTCTTTGTTTATCAGTTTCAATTCTCAATTTACCAGCCACTTTTCAGGGGTTTGAAAACTCCTACATCCATGGGTGGGAGTGAGTTGAATTAGGAAATAAACTAATCAATATGATACCTTTTCTGAAATTATTGAGATGCAATGTTAAGTCCGACTTGTGGTCATCTACATGGAATATTATAGGTGATGTATGTTTTTCTTGAGTATCCTTGGATAGGAAATGTTTTATATATATTCGAAGGAACTCTTTCCGTCATCCAGCCTGATTTTGATTTCCCAATTGTCCCAATTGTCGGGCATTAGTGCAACTGAATATTCTGCAACTAAAAACTCATATAGGAGATGAGTACCTATGATAAATGATGTTATGCAGCCATTCTCATTGTTTGCTGTACTATTTATCATACATGTTCTTGCTACCTTTCATTGTCAGTGCTTTGGAACCTTTTGAAAATGAGAAAAATTCAGTTTCGTCTGCGTTGAATTTTCTTTGAGTATTAGTCAATATACAGTACGGTCCATATGTATGGATTAAATTAATTTCAAGCGTTATTATCTGTTTGTTTAAAAAAACCTGAAACCGGTTGATTTCTATTGTCAATTTGACAATTTACAGTATGGAAATATTACCCCCTTCTTGCACCCCTCTGAATTATGAGCACCCTCTCAAAAATTTTAAATAAGAATGGGGATCGTGTGGCACCTTGTTCGAAAGGAATTTCCATTCTCTGTTCACCAATATTAAGTTTTTCAAATTTGGTGCAATCATAACTGAGAAAATTTATTTTGAAAATGTAAAATTTTGATACTTCACGTAGAATGAAGGAAATAATGTCACATAATGTTTAGGAAGTATTTTTGAATTCATTTTATAATTAAATTAAATGTTCAAAAAGACCACCATTCACTTCTTGATAATAAGCATGTCGATCTTGGAATTCTCGTACAACATTTTGTAGGACCTAAGGGGTTATGTTGTTAATTTATTCCGTTATCCTGACTTCTGAATCTGCAATATTGTCTGGTCTATTGAAATATACTTTGGATTTCAAATAACCCTATGAGAAATAATCAGGTATTTTTGTATCTGTTTTGGTAAACGTCAGGAAAAAGTCGTTCAAGACACCAAAAAATTATTAACAAAACCCACATAAATAATGTAATGTCAATCTAGTAGACTACTGTAATTTTGATAATTATAAGTTGCCGACACACGTCAGTGTATTGAAAAATATTTGTGTGTGTATTTGATTCAACTATGGCTCATTTATCCAAAACCCAAAGAATAGATATTTTAATTGTGATTCGATGCGGTTATGAAACAAGAACTCAAAAGGAAGTTTGTGAAATGTTTAATGATAAATACCCTAGTCAACACGTCTCACGGTCTACAGTTAGCAAAATAGTAACAAAATTTCGTGAAACTTGACATTTGAAAACTATTCAAAAACCAGGTCGAAATGTTGAAGTGGATGAGGAAAAAAGTTAGATGTACTGTTAGCGATTGAGGAAAATCCGCATATGTCAATGATGTAAGTAAATCATCTATATTGAGAGCTTTACATAAAGAAAAATACCATCCTTATAAAGTTAAATTGGTTCAGGTGTTAAATGAGGTGGTTCCTGATAGAAGGCAACAATTCTGTGAACTGATGATGGACAGAATGGAAGCAGATTTGCAGTTATTAAAAAAAATTTTTTTTTTGATGAAGCTCTTTTCATTTATATGGAACGGTTAATACACAAAACTGAAGATATTGGAGCAGAGAACATCCCCATTGGATGTGTGAGGCTCACACACAATATCCTAAAGAAGTCAACGTTTGGGCTGGTATCATTAACAACAGAACTATTGACCGTTATTTTTTTGAAGGAACAGTTGATGAAAAGGTTGATCTACATTTTTTGATGAACTTTTTACAGCCTACATTGAAAATACTTTTTCTTGATGTTAATGATCCAAATGCAATAGATAGATCAATTTGGTACCAACAAGACAGAGCTCCACCGCATTACAAACGTATTGTTAGAGACTATTCGAAAGTTTTTCCCAATAGGTGGATTGGAAGGCGTGGAACTATTGAATGGCCGCCTAGATCCCTGATTTGACTCCTCTCGATTACTTCTTATGGGGTTATTTAAAATCAAAAGTTTATTTCAACAGATCAGACAATACTGCAGATTTGAAATTAAGGATACCGGAAGAAATTAACAACATAACCTCTGAGGTCCTACAAAATGTTGTACGAGAATTCCAAGATCGACTTGCTTATTGTCAAGAAGTGAATGGTGGTCATTTTGAACATTTAATTTAATTGTAATATACATTGAAAAATACTTCCTTAACATTATGTGACATTATTTCCTTCATTCTACATAAAGAATGAAAATTTACATTTTCAAAACACATTTTCTCAGTTATGATTGCACCAAATTTGAAAAACCTAATATTGCTGGATAGAGAACAAGAATCCCTCTCGAACAAGGTGCCACACGACCCCCCTCCCCATTTAAAATTTTCGAGGGTGTGCTCTTAATTCAGAGGGGATGCAAAGAGGGGGTAAAATTTTCATACTATTAATTGTCAAATTGATAGTAGAAATCGACCAGTTCAAGGTTTTTTCAAAACAAATACATAATAACGCTAAAACTGAATTTATTCCATACCTATGGACCGCACTGTATACCCTTCAATTTCAGCAAACTATTTTCTAAGACCATGTTCCGTAAATTGAGCCCTAGATAGGACCAAGTTTCGAGCCATTCTCATAGGTATTTCAGAATAACGTCGGAGAAAACTTTCGAACCAATGCCTACCTGATAGGTTTTATCTTCGTTTTTAAATGGATTCATCATTTTTTTTTTCATTTCAGAGCACATGTATACTTTCTAGAAATTATTCATTTCTTTATTTGATAGGATAGGGAGTGGGGGAGTACCACGCATTTCTGATTCCATCAATCTACTACAACAAATTTGTTAGGTTCCATATTCATCAAGATAGTTGTAGAATTTAACTGAACTCCCAATCTTTCAATTGAAATGGGAACTGGATTCAGTGAGGTGCATTCGGTAGCATTTCAGTTTCTGATATCCAGAAATATTCACCTTATGGATGTGGACTTTTATTCAAAATATTCATATTTTGGACATATGTATTCATTTGCTGTCCATACTCAAGAATTATTTGTACTTCGATTTGTTGAAAATATAAACAGGATGTTCATAAAATCAGATGTGGAATCATCTGCGACTGAAAGATAAACTTTAGTCACTATCTTCCATCGAATTAAGACTGGAATAGAAAATCAAATTACTATCTGAATGAAAATGCAAATTTTCAATTTCAGATTTTTTTTTTTGAGTTAGGGCCTTTTCAGAATATCTATCAGATGTAGTTCAATGTCTAGCGTGGCTTTATTCGGGGAAGTAGTTGTTTTCTGTTAGATATTCATAAAGAATAACTTCATTTTAATTGTGGATTTTTTAATTCACAGAAAAATATTTCTATCAATATTCAATTGAGAATGTTTCCCTTTTCAATATTTGTACTTCATTTGTGCATACTTGACTTCTTCTGAACGTACAGAAATCACCCTATTTGGACTACTATGTAAGTTGAACATCTTTTTGAGTAACGTAAGTGTATATTTACAGTCGGACTCTTTTGAAGGACATCCATTTTATACAACGTTTTCATCAATACCAATGGGATTTTGACATAATGGGTGGATACGTTCCAAATGTTCGTATTGTGAGTGAGACAATGATTTACATATTCAAATGTGTAAATGAGTCGTAAAACTTCGGGAAAACTGGTAGGACTTTTGCTTTGATGACATTAGTTGGTCGTAAATATTTCGTGAATATGAGATAAAACTGTGATTAGCTTCAGCTTTCACATTCTAATTTTTCATGTAACTTTCATATATCGTTCAATTCCGAACACTCCGAACTCCTCCAATGTATGTTTTGACCATAAGAGTCCATTTATGAGGGGAAAGTGTTTCAATCTGAAGTGAAATGTATTCATAGTACTATGTGGAAGAATTTCTATCGTAATATGCAATTGGCAATAGGTTGGTGCAATGTTTTCCTGGAATGCCATTGAATATTATCATGATATGAAATATTCCATCACAGTTAATGATGTTTTTGTCAGATTTTACAATAGTGCAATTGAAATATAAAATGGGTAGGTGTACACACACCTGCGACTTCGTTGGCGTAGAATTGTATTTTTTTACAAGCTTTTATTCAACTCGCTTCGTTCCTATGTCATTCTTTCCGGTTCGAAATTTGTAATCCATTTTTGGAGCACTTGCTGACATCCGATTGAGCTGAAATTTGGCAGATGTTCATAATTCCGGTGACAATGCATTATGAAGTTTGTAAGAGATGACGAACGAGTTTTGAAATTATGGTACGATTCGATTTAAAATTGGTATGTGTGTGTTCTCGGGGACGAAAATTGTGATTTTTTTGTCAAAATTCAAGAATTCAAGTTGGCGGCTCTAAGATGGTGCACAATTTTTTTTATTATGGTCCGATTCGATTTCAAATTGGTATGTGGGGGTTTTTGGGGTCGCAGATTATGAATATTGATTTTTAAATGAAATTAATTAATTGAAAATGACAACTTGAAGATGGCGGATAAATTAATCTCCAGATGGTGTCCTCATTGACTAGATATCTCAGAACTTACAGGTAAAAGGCCCCATAATAACGATGCTTCATCAAGAATGAATAGATTGAGGCGTACTCAATTACTAAAGAGCACAAAATAAAATAATCAATAAAAAACATTTTTAAAGACAAGCTTCATTCAAATGCACTAAAAAGAAAACAATAATTGCTTTGGATGAGTGACGTCGGTTATTCCCTGAGTAATTGTTGGAAATGTACGCCGAATCATGAAACATCCTGGCTGACTATGGTTTCCTTGAGAGCAAAATATATAGAAAATGTTTTGTTGTTGTTGAATATAAAAATGTCAGATTGTGGAATATATTTTATTCAAAAGTTCAACATAAATTGTCTATTCAATAAATACATAAAATCTAACAGTAATAGGGTCAAAAGCTTGTCGAGCAAAGTTTTCAGTTCGAATACAAAAGCGATTTTGAAGATTTTGAATCTATAACTCAGGGAATAACCTACATCACACATCGAAAGCAATTATATTTAACTTTTTACTGCATTTGAATAAAAGCTTGTATTCAAAAAGGTTTTTTATTAATTATTTTATTGTGTTTTTCTTTGTGTTGTTCCATCTAGCTTATGCCTATAGCTCTGCCCGCGTGAATCGAGAGGGTGATACTTTTTTATACACTTTTTTCATTCAATTCAAGAGATACGCGAAATATAATTTTGATAAATATGGCACCACGCTAGCATTTCTCTTTCGCCAACTTCGATCGAAAATAACTCATATTAGTGCAGATGTAAGGAAAAGAAGATATAAAAAGATGATATAAGTAAATTGGCTCATTTCCTGCATAATAATGAGTGAAACGAAAATATATAATATGTTGCAATCGTATCAGTATTTTCAAATCACGATTGTTTAAAGTATTCCAACAAGAAGGAAGGTTTTATTGGGTGCAAGTGGAGGGAAGTTCACGAAAATTAGTACAGATACTGCCGAAAAGTTGATGCACCAAAATATGGATTCTTTAATCGAGAAAAAAAATTAGAGAAAGTGAAGGGAAATCACATACAGCGCGAATGCTCCAAATACGATCACTGAAGCTAACAGATATCTCCGTAGTAGGAACAAAGAAATAAAACTCTTATTATTTTTCTGTTTTAGTTTAAAAACAAAAACAACTATCACTGACCTTATGTGTCATATGTGAACAAATCTGAATTACTTAGAATTAGGCGAGGAAATTGACCCATTTTCAATTTAATATCACATTTAACCTATAGAAGAGTTTTTATAAATAAGGTTACGGATTTCAATGTATACACGATACAAAAAATTATCAAAAAATTGAAGCGACGAAAAAATGTTTGGATACAATGCAGTCTTCAAGGATAAACTCTATATTCATATTTCAGTACATGAGAATTCTGATTTGTTGAAAATATAAACAGGATGTTCATAAAATCAGATGTGGAATCATCTGCGACTGGAAGATAACAAAAAATAGCTTCATTTTAATCGTGGATTTTTCAATTCACAGAAAAATCTTTCTATCAATATTCAATTGAGAATATTTCCCTTTTCAAGATTGAATTCTGTTTTTAAATATAGTTATTATAATTATTTTGATTGATGTAAAGAGTAATTAATATGAACGTAAAGTATAGAGTAGCATCAGTATTTAATTACTACAAACCACACCAGTCGACAAGTTATGGTACCAGAATATCGAGTTGTATAGAAAGATATTTAAAATATAAAGTTTTGTCTGGAATTAAAACAAGAAGTAAAGTATTCTGACATAAATATGACGGATGGTACTAGATTCAGTTTCGCAAAGTTGAATGAAACTATGTAAATGTAAAATGGAACTACTGCTCACAAGGGAGGATCTGTGGAAAACGATTTCAAGAGATAAACCCAATCCAGAAACAGAGGCCTGGACAAAGAAGCATAACAGAGCTAAAGCAATAGGACTTTTGGTGGAAGACAATAAAATGATACATACAGTGGGCATCGTACAGTCATCTGCGAAACATTCGTACAGCCTCATGATGATTGCGATGAGCTTCACCAAAAATAATAATCGCTTCGCATTTCTCATTTAACTCACGTGGTGCAACCAGTGTTTGGAGATGAATAGCAATCAAAACTTACAGCTAGAATACACTGACTCGCACTTCCCTTGATATCAGTTTATTGTTTCGACCATTTATCCTGAAAACAATGCAAAAAAAACAAGAAAAACGTGCAGTTAATACCCAAGCATATGGCAAAAAGTCTCAATTGACGTCTGAACCAAAACCGATATCATGCAGGGCCGAATTTTAATTCCAAGGATGAGTGAGCTACGTTAATTTTCGTTATTCTGAAACCATAATGACTCGAGAATTAATAGAGCAAATGTCAATTCCATTGCACGGTTGAATAGAGAATGAAATCCCCTTTCAAATGAGCTATCCCTCACCCCACGCTATTTAAATTTTTCGAAAGGGTTGCTCCCCTCCAGTAAAGGATGAAATTAGGGGTAAACAAAACAATATACAAAAATGTATATTGTAGAAATCAAAAGTCGACGTGTCTCGGCGATTTTTCTAACAAGAGTCCAGTAACGAGTTATATAGGGGGGGTAACACTTATGATGCTCACTGTATAAGAAATTCAGCTGCAGCTAAAGAAGCATAAGGGGATATTACGTAAAATCTATCTTGACCAGTAAAGTTTTTCTTTTGACAAGATTTGCCGAATGAGATTACCGGCAAACGGAAATATGGAATAACATTTGATTGAAATGAAGGATTTAGTTCACCAATTGACTCTATTGGGAAAAAGGATTGATGGTCTGATTGTTGCATTTTCATTGTGTAGCTTGCCTGAACATTATAATTCTTCAGTCACAGCCTTAGAATGTAGATCTAAAGTGAATTTGACTGTGAATAAGGTAGAAGAGAAACTCTTATAGGAATATAGAAAGCGAAAGGAGTCTCAGAAAGTTGTGGTGGGTTGAGAGGAAGTTTTGAAAACATTGAAGAAAAATACATACCATTTCGAAAGTAAACCCTAAACACATCTGACATGTCATTTTTGTAATAAAAAGGGACATTGGAAGCGAGACTGTCAATTCTTCAAAGCACATCATAATAAAAAACTTACAACGCTAACAATGTGATGGAGGAATGAAATAATCAAGCAGATGAAACTGATCCAGATATATATATATATATATATATATATATATATATATATATATATATATATATATATATATATATTTCCAGGTACAGACTGATACATTTTCAAAAACAAGTCAGTGGTATATAGATTCTGGATGTACTGTCATATATTAAATGATGAACATTTCTTCACGAAATTTTCATCTGAAACTAATGATGTAATACAACTAGCTGATGCAGAAATTTTAAAAGCACAAGGTATTGGGAAAGGAGTATTGGAGTGTATGAATGACAGAAAATTCATAAAAATTCCAATCAAGGATGTGCCGAAATCAGAAAGTATTTTACTGTCAGTTAGGAAATCAATATTACAGGGGTTAACAGTGGATTTTTTCAGTAATAATAGAAAATTGAATAAAATGACTAATTAAAAAACTCTTTAAAGACAAGCTTTCATTCGAACCGTGTACTAAAACGTATAAAATAGGTTCAAGACATCGCTGACAATGATTTGATTATTTTTTGTTCAATTATTTGGTTTCAAAAAGCTTTTCGCGCGAAGTGTTCATGAAAGTAGGTACCAATTAATTTGATTGAGCAGTAATTGGTTGGTAAGTAAGAACTTGTCAAATAATTCAATTTTCACAAAGTATTCATAAAAGTAGGTACCAATTAAATCCACTAGACAATGATTGGTTGGTGAGTAACGACTTAATAATTAAATCATTGTCAGCGATGTCCTAAACTTATTTTATATGTTTCAGTACATAGCTTGAATAAAAGCTTGTCTTCAAAAAGTTTTTTCATTAGTCATTTTATTTTTTTCATTTTAGTTAGTTCGCCTTAATCTGTTCGTTTCTAATAGAGCATAGGTTTCACAAGGTCTCTTCCCTGTAGGTTTTGAATTGAGAGATCATGATCTCCGACTTCAAACAATCCCACACACAATTCATAAATTTTGACAGCAAATTCCTAATCTCCGAACCTGAAAACCCCCACATACCAATTTTGAATAAATATGACCATAATCAGAGAACTCGCCCTCCATATCGGGGCATCTTGAATTTATAAATTTTAACTAGAATTTCAAAATCTCCCAATTTTGAATCAAATCCGACCATAATTACAAATCTCGACCGCCATCTTGGAGCCGCCATTCTGTTTTTTCCTCTAACAAAAACTTCATAATACATTGTCAAATTAATCGAACGACTAGAAGTCGATCAAAATTCACTTGCAAGATTTGACCCAAACTAACGAACGAACCGACAAGTGACACTAAATAAAAGCTTGTATGAAGGGAAATTACATATATGCTATTACCAATCCTAAAGCGAATCTCTCTGAATCACAGATATCTTTAAAGGCATATTCTATATGGTATAGGACGAGCAGTTGTTGTATTCATCTATAGCATCGACGATTTGGACATCGGGATCCTGAATCAGTAAAGAAGATGGTAAAAAGGATTTTTCATGTGAACTTCATCTGATAATGACAAACTCACTTGTGATACCTGTGTTCGAGGTAAAATGACTAAATTGTCTTTTCCTAGTCAATCATCCAGTAAGTCCACTGATATTTTGAAATCAATCCACACTGATATATGTGAACACTGGGTGATGACAAGTGATATTTCTTCCTTACCTATTAATGGATTCAAATCAGTATCATACTTTTCTAGAGCTAATCATATTAGAGGGGGCTCGCTGATTCTTGCCAGGAATTTGAATACAGTGAAGGAGGTGCCGAATATAGGTCGATTGTCTGTTGAATGTGATGTTGAGATGTGTGCCGTGCGTTGTAACATTGCAACATTAAAGTTTGTTATTATTGCAGTTTACAGACCAACTAAAGGTAACCTTGACATTTTTTTCGAGAGATTATCTCTAGCACTAGACACTGCTATAGGGTTAACCAGGTGGGTCAAACTTTGTGGTGACCTAAACATTAATTTTCATGACAAATCCTGTAATAATGTAAATAAATTAACTAATATATTCGAGGCATTCAACTTGAGTACTAATAAACCGACAGTATCTACAAGAATTTTTACAGACAAAAATGGACACACAAGTTCGACATGCATTGATTATGTAGTGTATTCCTTTTACTCGGTAATGTGACCTTTCTGATTATGCAGAATAGAAACTACACACAATATGTTGAACTATTTATTGTTCCCAAAATACCATAGATCAATACGCACATCGATTGTATACTGTCTCTCTCGGTACCTGTTCAGTACTCTCCCAGAGAACGTGCGCTTCACCTTGCGCCCTAGAACTATATATCTATCTATACATCACAATATCTTCCCCTAAAGAAAAAAAATATGTACATTATTTACATCTTATCATAATTAAGCCTTTTCACAGGTTTGATTTCTCGTCTAGGTCTACCAACTAAATTACTTTGAACCTCATTTATATTAGTCATTGAATTGTCATTTGTCGATTCACTATCACTATATACCGATCTAATATCAACACATGGAACTGGCATTTCTATATTCTGTTCCAAATTTTCCACATGACTTGTGGGTAATGTTGACATGTTGAAATGATTTTTTTTATTTGATTCAGATGCCGTTTCCAAATCAAATATCTAATTCAGGAATTTTTACTAAGTATATATTTTTCCAATTTTTTGAAATGAGAGCTTTATCAAGTTACTTTAGTCCTCTATAGTCTTTAACTGTAACAGTTCATTATCAGAAAATTGCAAACATCTTTCACCACCTGATATTTTTTTGTTTGGTTTGTTGTCTTATCACGTGATTTCTCAATATTGCATCACAACAACCAACAGAGTTTCCCGGTAATAATAAGTCGAAACGGGTGCGCAGTTTTCTGCCAAACATTAACCGTGACGGACTCAACCCCGTTGTACAGTGATCGGTATTCCGAAAGTCGAATAAAAAATTATTCAAAGCTTTATTTATTTCCAGATGTTTGTTTTTGCCCAGAGCATTTTTCAATGCATTTTTTACCGATTTTACCGCGTTCTCCGCTGCGCCATTACAAGATGGTTGATAAGGAGGAGAAGTTATGTGTTGGATGCCATTTTGTGACAAAAATATTTTGAATTCCTTCGAACAGAAAGTAGGCGCATTATCAGACACAATATGCTGAGGTAACCCAAATCTCGCAAATAATGTTCTTAAAATATCAATTGTTAATCTCGAAGTGATAGAATTCATCGGAAATACCTCTATCCACTTCGAATGCGCGTCAATAACAACAAGAAAATATTTTCCCAAAAAGGGGCCCATGAAATCAATGTGTAGCCGTAACCATACTTCTTTTGGCCAGGACCATGGGTTCAAAATAGCCTTGTTGGGGAACTTTTTGTGTAATAAACAATTATCACATGAACTACATATCTGCTCAATATTTTTATCTAGACCTGGCCACCAAAAATATGATCTTGCCAGACTTTTCATTTTCACAACGCCCATGTGGGTTAAGTGGAGATCCTTCAAAATATCATTTCTTAGAGTTGAAGGGATTACCAACCTGTTATTCCACAAAAGGCAATCATGTTCAATGCTCAAATCATTTTTTATTTTATAGTATGACCTCCAAGATTCTTCTATATTATTTGGCCATTTTGTTCGTGTAAAAAAAAGAACTTTTGACAACACAACATCCCTAGATGTTTCATTTTGAATTTGTTTGAAATTGATAGGAAAATTATCGTTATTTGAAAAGTAATCAATAAAATTTACATCAACATTCTCCCATTCTTCTTGATTCACCGTCACCGGCAATCGAGACAAAGAATCCGCGTAATTTTTCTCCGATTTGACGAATTCAATATTATATTGGTAATTAGATAATATCACGGCCCAGCGGCGTAGTCTGTTTGCCGAAAATTGGGGTATGTTTTTGTTTGGATTGAAAATAGAAACAAGAGGCTTATGATCAACGGTGAGTGTGAATTTACGCCCATAAATATACTGATTGAACTTACACAACCCGAAGATAATCGCCAAACCCTCTTTCTCGATCTGAGAATACTTTTTTTCTGCAACCGACAACGTCCGCGATGCATAAGCTATCGGCCGTTCATTACCTTCTGGCATTATATGAGCTAACACCGCCCCCACCCCGTATTCTGAAGCGTCAGACGTAAGTCTCAAAGGTAACTCCGGATTGTAATGAACAAGCACGTCAGCTGATGTTAGAATTTCCTTCATTTTTTCAAATGCATTATTGCAATTGTCTGACCAATACCAGTCAACTTGTCCTTTTAAGAGGTTATATAAGGGGTGTAGAATAGTTGATAAATTTTTCACGAATTTCCCGTAATAATTAACCAATCCTAAAAAAGATTTGAGTTGTGTGATATTTTCTGGTATTGGAGCATTCCTAATAGCAGATAATTTATCTTCACACGTGTGTAAACCTTGTTTGTCAATTTTGAAACCAAGATAAAATATTTGTGATTTAAAAAAATCACATTTATTTAGAGCCATTTTCAACCCGGCTTCTTTCAATTTGTGCAGTACTAAATTTAGACGATGAATATGTTCCTCCCTATTGCACCCAGTCACTAAAATGTCATCAAGGAAAATTGCTACCCCCGGTATTCCACCTAATAGTGATTCCATAATTTTTTGGAATTTTGCCGGTATACTAGCTATACCAAACGGTGCTCTATTATAACGATATAGCCCCTTATGCGTTGATATCGTTACGTATTTTTTTGAATTTTCATGTAAACAGATTTGCGTGTAAGCATTTGCTAAATCTAATTTGGAAAAATGTTCACCTCCTTGCAATTTAACAAACAACTCCTCAATTCGAGGAAGAGGGTACTGGTCAATTTCTATGTAAGGATTCAACGTCACCTCAAAGTCCCCGCATAATCTAACAGATCCATCTTTCTTGATGACGGGAACAATAGGAGTGCCCCATGGGCTATAGTCAACAGGTTCAATTACCCCTAATGTTTGCAAGCGATCCAACTCCTTTTCAACCTTATCTTTAATAGCGAAAGGAAGCGGACGAGCTCGGAAAAATTTAGGAGACACTTCTTTCTCCGACTTCAAATTAATGGAAATTGTATCCTTATTGAATTTCCCTAGACCCGGTTCAAAAATAACACTGTATTTATTCAGTAAATTTTGAATATCATTTGGCAAATCGCTGCAGTAGTTATTTTCCGTGGAATTCTCATCCGTTATATTGAGGTGAAACAAATTGAAAAAATCACGCCCTAAAAGCGGTGGTCCTGAGGCGTTTCTAATTACATAAATATCTAAGTTACAATGTTTATTCTGGAATGAAATTGTACAATTAAAATATCCCAATGGAATAATCTGATCACCATTGTATAAATTGAACATTTTTTGTGTTTCTTCTAATGGATAACATTTGAAATTATTCTCGTAAAAAATTTTAGAGATAACGCTATAACTAGCCCCAGTATCTAAATTGAAAGTATAAGGTTTAGTTTCAATAAAAATTTCTATCAAAATTGGATTGATTTTACAATCTAAATTATACAAAGATAGATCAGCTGATTCTAAATAATTTTGTGTATTTTTATTCGACCGAAATCTAACAGACTTGTTTACAGGTTTTTCCGTACATACATTTGCCAAATGACCCTTTTTTTTACAAATGTGACAAAAACATTCTCGAAATGAGCACTTATCTGTTCGATGATTCCGTCGTCCGCAAACCAAACATTTGGGAGGTTTGGTGGGGGATCCTGCTGTCCTGGGTTTCTGTGACGTTGGCCTTCCTGCCGATGATGCTGTTGGCGATTGCGCGCTGGCGTTGGTCCTGAAACGGCCTTGCGCATAATGTAGTTCCGGTTCCTTTTTGATGAAGAATTTTTCCATGTTATTGTGGGATAATGTTGCGTGCGCAGCTGATTTTGCAGCGGCAATTTCCACTACCTCCTCGAATGTAACTGATATTTTTTCTTCCAGCATTCTGTCTTGCACAACACCCTTGTCGTATGAAACTATGAAAAGATCTCTCAACACAATTTTCAGTAAAGTATTTTCAAATTGGCAGGGAGTGGCTAGACTCCTTAGTCTGGCCGACCATTCCTTTGCAGTCTCGCTGGACATTTTTCGTGCAGTATAAAACTTGTATCTTGCGGCAAAAATGCTTTCACTGGGTTTGAAATGTTCCGAAAGAAGCGGGCACAACTCCGAATATTTTTTCGTTTCCGGTTCGTCCGGCACACATAGATTATGCACTAGTTTATACGCTTCCTCGTTGAGAACATTTAATAAAATTGCAGCTTTTCTCGTGTCATCCTTGATTTGGTTGGCAACAAAATAGTTTTCCAAACGTTTTTTAAAAATGGACCAGTCCGATTGAGCAGGATCAAACTCACGTAGATGTCCTATGTATTCGGCAGCCATGTTTAACACCACTCACGTAGGTAAAAATGTCAGTTATTATGAACTTTTAAAAATCACTCGTCGCCACTTGTAGTGTATTCCTTTTACTCGGTAATGTGACCTTTCTGATTATGCAGAATAGAAACTACACACAATATGTTGAACTATTTATTGTTCCCAAAATACCATAGATCAATACGCACATCGATTGTATACTGTCTCTCTCGGTACCTGTTCAGTACTCTCCCAGAGAACGTGCGCTTCACCTTGCGCCCTAGAACTATATATCTATCTATACATCACAGATTATATGGTGACAAATATTCCAATAATACTTTTCGACTGTAATTTAGTTAATCCGAATGTAGCCGATCATCTATCACATATACTAAGCATTGAAACTCCAAATTCCAAAAATGTTACAAAAATGCCACCACCTATGATCCAAAAAAAGGTGTTATATCCAGAAAATGTGACTGAATTCAGAAATCGTCTTTCTATATTAAATTGGACAGAACTTCATCAACTAGACATCGACACAGCATTTACGCATTTTGTTGACAATGTAACATGGTGCTTTGATATATCTTGCCCAAAAAGACTTAAAAAAACTTTCAGGTCTGAACGGAGCTGGGTCACAACATGCATAACTGAAGAAAGTAATTATCTTAAGGCATTTCATAAACAGACTCAACAAGAAAATGCAACGGAACATATCAAAAACATATATAATCAACGTTTGAAACAACATAAACGGAATGTCAAACTAGCTAAAATCGAATATAATAAAAAAAGAATTAATAATTCTAGCAATAAATCTAAGGAAATATGGAAAATAATAAATAGAGAACTAGGATATGAAGTAATCACATGTGAGGAAGAACCTACTGTCATGCATCATGGTATATTATTGAGGGATTCAACCGATATTGCAAATGCTTCTGCGGATTCCTTCTCTAATGCTGCTACTAATGCTCTGTTGAACCACTTTGGGTCAAACCTGTCCTTGCCATGTACAACATCAAGTACTATAAATACTATACATGAGTATCAGACTGATCCTATAACTGAGGCAGAAATTATTGAAACAATTAAAACCACAAAGAATAAAAATACATATGGCTCGGATGAACTATCACTTCACACTATTTCATATATACTAGATCTCATCATTACTCCTCTGGTGTACTTAATGAACCAATCACTTTTTCAAGGACGTTTTCCAGATATATTCAAAGTAGCTTTAATAATTCCATTATATAAAAAAGGTAATAAGCGGGAAATCGAAAACTATAGGCAAATATCTTTACTAACATCGCTATCTAAAATATTTGAAAAAATAGTTGCCAATCGTATTACATCATATCTAGAAATGAATTATTTACTATGTGACAGTCAACATGGATTCAGGAAAGAAAGATCTACGGAAACGGCCTCTTGCTATCTACCCAATCATATTCTGAAGAAGATTGATGATGGGGATTATGTTGTATCCCTTCTATTTGACCTATCGAAAGCTTTCGATACCGTGGATCCTCTCAAATTAGTTTCTATGCTTTATGCCCTAAACTTTCCCGAACATGTGATAAACTGGATACACTCATACATGACAGCACGAGATATGGTAGTGAGATATGGTGATGTTAATTCTAAAAAATATCCTGTGAAAATGGGTGTCCCCCAGGGCTCTGTCCTGGGACCTCTACTCTTAACTATTTTTATTAACGACCTACCTGAACATATTAAAGCTCACATAACTATGTATGCTGACGACACTACGATTACAATCGCTAGCAATGATATTGAAGTTCTGAAAGCGGAAGTTTTTAAAGTTGTTGATGAATTTGGATCCTGGTGCAAACGTAATTCATTAGTACTCAATGTAGATAAAACGATGACAGTGAACTTCTATCTTAGACGCCCAATTCCCAATCCGATAAAGAGTGATGTAGATATCAATTTATCTGAGAAAGTGAAGTTTTTGGGATCGCAAATAGATAGTCAGCTCACCTGGGATGATCACATAGACAGTGTCTGTAAAAAACTTAATAGCTCTCACTTTGCAGTCTCTCAAATGAAGTATTGTCTTGACACAGCTGGCTTGATGACCATTTATTATGCCCTAGCATACTCACACCTATCTCGAAACATTCTCTGTTGGGGTAGAGCTACAAATTTCCCAAGAGTTTTTGTAATTCAAAAGAAAATCGTTAGATTGATTTTTGAAGTTGGATATTCAGATAGCTGTAAACCAATTATGATTCAGAATCAAATCCTAAGCGCTCCCTGTATATATATTTTTAAGTGTCTTATGTACGCAAGAAAAAATCTGAAATACCTACCCACTCTCTCAACTGCACATGAACACAATACACGCAACAGCAATACTTTAATGGTACCTACACATCGAACACTAGCATATGAGAGATCATCACATCATAATGCAATAAAATTATATGATAAACTCCCACTGAAAATCAATCAATCCCTGGTCAACTTAAATTCAAAGCCGAGGTAAAAAAACTTCTTGTGAATAAATGTTTTTATAGCATACATGAATACTTGGATGATAACCAACTATCTGTATATTAGGTTTAAATAGTGCCTTCCTGTTTGTAAATGTTTATCTCCATCTATTGCTATTGCTATATATTCTTTTTTAAATTTATATGTTTTTTGTATAGTACCTATTTATTTCACCATAATATTTATATTATCTATTTATTTATAACAATCACTGTATGACGTGCCATATGTACTACCTGTACCTGAATGGTTAATAAATTTCTATTCTATTCTATTCTATTCTATTCTATTCTATTCTATTCTATGTAGACCAATGCAAACTATAACTCCTTGTGATAAGAAATATATATTGACCATTATTGATGATTGCAGCCGATACACAAAAATTTATTCACTAAAACACAAAGATGAAGAAACTGAAAAAATTCAGGAATATGTCAGAGAAGTAAAAAACTAATTTGATAAGAAACCAAAAATTTTCAGATATGATAGAGGTGGTAAATATATAGAGTAACAAGATCATCTGAAGAAAGAAGTTATCAGTATTCAATTGACTGCATCATACTGTCCACAGCAGAATGGGGTAGCAGAAAGAAACAATCGTTCTCTTCTGGAGATGGTAAGATGTATGTTGCTAGATGCAAATCTTGATAATAAATATTGAGGCCATGCAACAACTACCGCAAATTATATCCAGAATCAAATTTGGACCTGAACCACAAACAATATTCCATATAAAATGTGATGAAAGGGACCAAATTGAATAACTTGACAGTATTTAGTTCAATACTTAGTTCCATAAGAAAACGTAGAAAACTTGATGATGGAGCTGAACAACTTATTCTAGTAGGATATGAGGAAGCATCAAAAGCTCATTGAACTATTGAATAAAGATACGAATAAAATTGTCATCAGTTGAGATGTGAAAATGGTCTTGAAGTTTTCTTCAACGTAAATTCTGAAGGAGCTGAACAGAAAGATGAAGTGGAAATGCGTTTTGATGAAAATATAGATGAAAATTCCACACCAGTAATTTTTAAACAATCAAATTGGGTTTTTTTGACAGATCAACATGGCAACGTATGTATTTTAGTGATTTAATTTTTCTCTTGAGTACCCAACAGTGAATTAAATCGGAAATTTTTTGACTTTTCAATAACAGAATAATATTTTTTGACAATACTGGTTTTTTCTCTTCATTTAATTTTGATACATTTCAATTACATAGTTGAAATGTTTTCTCTATTCTTCGGAATCCACCTTTCTTCTTAAAGGCGAAAAGGTGGACTTTGAATTGAATATCTATGTCTAATAAAATATATATAATATTAAGACACTATTTTATTCACCAT
Source organism: Gonioctena quinquepunctata (assembly GCA_018342105.1). NCBI lineage: Eukaryota > Metazoa > Arthropoda > Insecta > Coleoptera > Chrysomelidae > Gonioctena > Gonioctena quinquepunctata. The sequence goes on from JAFIRS010006427.1 coordinate 30,718, forward strand.
TTTTCATTTTGCACATTTAATTTTGAGTAGTTTAGGAGCAGATAGTCCTGAACAACTCGAAACAAATTTTCTCCCTTCAACTAGAAGTCATAATCTTCTATTAATGCGGGTAAATAAGACATAGTACGATGACTCATCATTACATCAGACAATGTTATGCATATTTTACATACAGCATGATTTTCAAATCGATACATTTCTAAAACAAAAAAGTTTGCGTTCGTTTTGACTGCACAATATTCTTTTTACTACAAAACACGAGTTTTTGCTGACGTTTTGTACTGTCGAAATACGATGATCACAGCCCCCTATGATGTTCGCTGACTCAGGTTATGAATTCTATGCAATAAAGCGCTTATAGAAAATTAATAAAAACGCAAAAAAGCAGTTTTCTACCACTTGTTATTACTCAAAACTTATAAAAAATTTTAAAATGAACTATGTTCAATATTAAAATGTAATTTCCATGCAACTACAACAAGTGGAAATCAAAAATTTATAGGCTAAAATCACTACCGAAACTGTGACGTAAATTAAATCTGTTATGTACTTACCTTAATGAAAAACCGTTGAAATTATAATTCTCTAACCCTTGTAGTAGCTCTATGTAATAATAAAATAAAGAATATGATATTTTACGTCCTAAAATAGTGATTTTGTGCTACTACAATGAGTAGAAATCAACAATTTATAGGCTAAGAATCCATTGGTGACGAAATTAAACCTGTTCATGTACCTATATGAAAAACTGATAATTTTTTTATTTTCTACCACTTGTAGTACCCAAAGTTGATAAAAAATTTGAGAATATAATATGCTACATTGTAAAATGGTATTTCCGGAACTACAATAAGTTGAAATCAACATCTTATAGGATGAGAAGCCATTGCTGCCGAAACTGCAAAGCACACTAAATCTATATATGTACTTATATGAAAAATTGATAATAATAATTTTCTACCAAGTACTTGTAGTTACCCAAAATTGATATGAAATATTAGAATATAATAAGCTTCGTTTCATGCAACTACAATAAGTAGAAATTGATAATTTATAAGCTAATAAACCATTGGTGCCCAAACTGCATCTATTATAATATGTAACTACCTATGAAAAATTGATAACATTATAATTTTCTACTACTTGTAGTAACCCAAAGTTGATATTTAATGGAAGAATATAATATGTTACATTCTAAACTGGTATTTTCATGCAACTGCAATACATAGAAATTAAGAATTTATAGGCTGGGAATCTATTGGTACCGAAACTGCGACGAAAACTAAATTTGTTCATGAACCTATATGAAAATCAAATACCTAGAGAATTCTCAACTATTCTTTGTTTGTTGTAGTCGAAAAAATGATAAAAAGAATCAGATTTCAGTTTTTAATTCAGGTAGCTATAAAATGACAAAATATTCGAATAATAATAATAATCAATTATTAATATCATTTCGACTATTTTAATTACTGATTATATGGAAAACGCAGTTATTATAAACTATGGCAGAAGGTTGATTGAAAGCGGTGGCTCGTTCTTGCTTCAGAGCTTCATGACTTGACTTAACAGAAGTTGAAACAGACATCATTGCATCAATTATTTCCTGATGGTGAGTCGAATATATCTGCAGATATGATTTTATTGAGTTATTTTGATCTTTTTGACGTCAATCCCAATTGATGATGCCGCCGATTTGAACAAGGAAGAGACCGTATTTCTGAGACTGTTCCTATACCAACCTTTGGAGTTGGGGTGCTGCCAGTTTGGATTGGGAGTTGAAAATAAACAGTTGGTTTTGATGAGGCGATCTCGCTTGCTTGTTAAGTTAACTGGGCATATTTCTTCATTGAGTATATTTGGTACTAACCATCTACTGTCAGCCATTTTTTTTAACCGCCTGGGTATTTTGGAGAAAACTGGATTATATTCAATGCGACCTATTGGTTTTCTTTGATTATCAATTTCCTCCACAAAATATTCTATGCATGCTGCAGCTCCTTCATTCTCTCTCCAGGCCAATTCATGAACAGCGATGTAGATTTTTTTTTTTTCAATCTGTTGTTTCTATATATATTTACTTTGAAAAACCCCGAATTAAAATGCTCATGACGTTTTCCAAAATAATATTTTTTTCATTATGACATCTCTGGTGATACATCAAAAACAGTAATAAATAAAACAATATACAGAGGAAGTAAATTATAAGAAAAATAGTCGCAACACAATCCTTCCGAAATGTTTTCCTCACAAAGCTCAATATTTTCCTTTAACTCGTCTGTTGATAATTGTCTCTCTCTTGGCTGGGTCCTTCTGTAACTTCCGACGCTTAGCATTTTTTGCAGCTCTTGCGTTCCCAAATTCTATATCAGAAAATGGATTAAATTTACGATTTCACTTAAAAAAAAACTTGAGAAGTGTCAAGGGACACCCGGATGGAACGAAGTTCTTTTCGATTAATTATTGAAGGAATTGTAATAATTTTTTTTTTTAAGTTATAATGATATTTTTTTATTGTTAACAAATATAATGTAATATAAACTTAATCAGTAGGCTCAATTTTAGTTCATACGCATTGATATTGTGATATTAAAATATAATTTGCTTTTAAAATCATTAAAGTTATGACGCGTACACTTGCTAAACACACAATAATGGAGAGATTATAACGCGTATGACTTAGTTAGCACAATAGTAAAGAGAGGATATAATGCGCACTTGCTGAAAATATATGAGCATTTATTATTGTCTGTATAAAATCTCTACTTACCTAACTCCATCAGCAATATCCGGAACTTGTGCGGAAACACTGTCAGGATTCATTATTGTTATCATTTTTTATTATTTATTATGTACAAGAAACCTGTATACACTCAACAAAAATAATCGTCGCGACACCACACTGTTCAATGCGAAATAGAAAGACGAAACGAAAATAACTGGCTTGCTTTCTATGAGAGAGAGATAGAGAGAGAGAGAGAGAGAGAGACAGACAGAGGAACACGCGCACGCCGCACGGCTTACAAGTATAGCAAAAAGTGTCGTTACAACTTTTGGTCTTAATTTATTCCGTCTAGCCCCCTTTCGCAACGCGCGATAAGGAACTTCGTTCCAATATTTTTGCAAGTGCTTGGGTGTGGAATTCCATAAAACTTTTACTACACTCTCCTTGTAGTCTTCGGAGTTCTTTTTCCGCAAATTGAACCCATAGTCTTCAAGAATGAGCGCCAGTTCCTCCACAGGTATATCCGCTCTATCAAAATCATACGATTTCCCTTCGAAAAAGTTTGTAAACTGCCTCCATGTGCTTGACTTGGATTTCTTAGTATTCGCGGGTGTTAACTGCCGAATCTCCTGACGAATTCTTTCTTTACTTTCTTGACCGAAGCGAAACATTTTTCTTCACGTCGTGCCACTTGACAGATTCGGAACTAAAGTACATTTTAGGTTAAGGTTTTACCTAGTTGCCATGGTAACTGAACAATTAAGTCAATCAAAACAATCTATGTTTTGCTAGTGTCTTGTCGAAGAAAAAAAATTGGCAGTGTTGAGAGTCAAAAAATTAATTCTAAAATTATTCAGAAACAATCTGGTGTGAAATTTTCTCACCGAATACCACACGAAGTTAAATTATTTCCGGAGTTTTTTTCTCGCTCATGAATATTTTTAGAAAATTACTCGATAATTTTCAAAATATTCATTAGCTCGAAAAAATTTCCGGAAATAATTTAACCTCTAGTGGTATTACAAGTGATAATTCAACTCAGGATGCCAAAAATTTTCAACAAGTTATTTCAAATGAATCAAATGTAGATAATTTGAATTCTGTAGAAGGAGGAAAATAGGTGAGGAGATCAGATAGATGTAATAAAGGAAAACCACTAACACAGATTTTGTTGCAATTTTGAAGGACGTGGAGGAACCAAAAAGGTATGAAGAAGTTTCAACAGGAAAGGACAAGGAGTTGGGGCTCACAGCTATGGATGAGAAAATGAATTCAATGAAGAATAACAAAGCCTGGATATCATGTACTCCTCTTGAGAACATGATAATAGTTGGGTGCAGATAAATATAAAACGGATCAAGAAGGCAAGGTGAGCAGATAAAAAGCTGGGATTGTTGCACAGGGATATTCACAGAAATACGGAGAAGATTACGATGGGGTACTTGCTCCAGTAGTAAATCAGGCAATATTCAGAATACTCCTCACTATTGCTGGATATAGAAAGTTGGCAGTAATGCATCATTATGTAACCACAGCTTTTGTTTCGAACATGTGTTCCATTATACTATACGAATTATTTATTTGATTCGATGTGGTCATGCTTGATCCGAAATTTTGTATGTCTTCACAATCATGAAAAAAAAAATCATGTATGATGCTAATTCTTTGTTGTGAATATTGCAAAAAAAACATAATATTCATGTAAATATTTTATTAGAAAACATTTTATGTACAAAAAGTATAACAAATTGCTGTACAAAATACCAGGTTTATGCGATCATATGTCGAACTCATCATTTCTGACTAGTATTATAAAACTCTCCATACGAAATGAATACGTACGACAATTCTATCGAATAGACCCGGTGAACAGCATTGAACAGAATGATGTACGGCTGTGGAACTACAAAACTAGCATCTGAGTGATGTCTTGCACTTTCCCGCATACTTGGAGATAGAAGAAGAGATTTCTGAAACAAAAAAATGAGAAATCAAATGAGAATTACAAATACCAATTCGTGAAGGGGTGAATGTGTTTTCAAACATTTTTCAAGCTCAGCAGGGCAATTTTTTGCCTATATAAATGCCCTTGAATACGAGTGTTATTGGAAATATTTCCAAAATTATGGACTTGAGACCAATTTTAAAAATATCTTCGATAGGAAAAAATTAATAAAATATCCATTTTTATATAACGTTCAAATATATTTCTGAGAGAATTGGTAGATGCTCTTCGAATAAACACATTCTAATTGTGACGTTGAGTTACAAATGTAGATGAATCGTAAATCTTCTAGAAAGCCAGTATGCCTTTTGTTTTGATGACATCAATAGGTATTGGATGTTTCTTAAAAGTTAAATATTCCTGTAATCAGATTCAGCGTTCACATTATAATTTTTTATGTAATTTTCACATACGATTCATTTCCGACCATTCCGGACTCTTCTAATAAAGGCACATTCTGACCATGACAATCTATTTCCGAGCAGAAAGTGTTATAATAATAAAAACCAGTACAATGTGAAATAATTTCTATCATCATACCATATAAATATTAAATTCTAGATTGGGTTGCTGCAATGTCTTCCTGATATTCCATTTAATTTAATTCCATCTTAGCTAATGATGTTTTCGTTAGATTTTGCAATAGTGCAATTGAAATGAAAGATGGTCAGGAATTTCACACAAGCATATAATTTGATAATGACCAACTAGTTCTACTGAATTCAGTTAAAAATTTCATTTGAATGTTATAACTGAAGCCCCATTGATTTGAAGCATTCTGGAGATGGAATAAGAACACCTTGTTCACGAGAAAAAACATATTCCTATCACCCTATAGACCGAAACAGTTCAGATGATTGGGGAAACAAAGAAAGTGTGTATCTCATTTCTGAACATAAATTGATTATCCTAAAAAAAACTTTTACCGGACCCAGGACATACAGGTATTAGGTGTATGGATTATCGTTGTTTCACCACCAACCTCCGTGTTCAATGTTTGGGCTATGGTGGTGGATTGCTCATGATGTTCCTCGTGGATGTAGACCTCTTCACCACTGGGACAGGCACGTGCACTTTCTTGACGTGGTGATGGTGGACAGTGTGGACATGGTACGGTACATGGATCACTACATGTTCACTGAAAACAATAATCGAGATATATCATTCCGAAGACGGTCATAGAAATCAGTCAACAACACTGGTCACAATCACTACTCCCAGAAAGAATGGAGTACCAAAGTTTCATATGATCTAATATCAGGAGAATAGGACAACATAGTTCGGAATACCTACTTTGTAGCAGAAACAGATACATCATTCAATGGAAATGAGGATAAAAAACAGTTCGACTCATTATTATGTTAATACTATTTGTACCACTTATCATTTTGATACAATCGGTCAGATCTGATTGATTCATCAATACAGCATCTAGATATTGAGAATATGACAAAGCAATAGATTTCATGAAAGAAAAGTGGAAAGAAACATTATATATTTCGAGATGAAATCTCGATGGAAAAAACAACTGAATTGAACTTAACAAAAAGGACAAATAAAAATACATCAACTCCATAGACCTGGAGAAGGCCCGGACGATACAAAGATAAGACATGGGCGATGCGTTAGAAAATAGAAAATAGAAGAAATTAACAAAGGTGGATTGAATGTGGAAATATTAGACAAAAGTAATAAAAAATATAGGTCAAATATCGAAGTGGCTGAAGAATTGGAAACAGATAAACGTAAGACAAGGATATGTACTGAACAATCTTCTGTTCTCAATGGTTTCAGTTGAATCCGTGAAAAAAACGAAGATGAAGATTCTTAAACTGTGTTACTGACAAATGAGGAGCAAATGGAGATAAACACGGTATGTAAAGGTAAAAAAATTTGACATAAATAAAAGGATGAGATGCTGAAACGGTACTGGCAATGAAGTAAATAGAGGTTGACAAGACTGTTGGGGTAGACTAGAACATGATAGTCTCTAGTCAAAACTAGAAACTTTGATTTGGGACTAGAAGAAAAACAAGTGGAATTACATTAAGTATAAAAAACAGATTAATG
>JAFIRS010006428.1:0-37499 GCA_018342105.1 Gonioctena quinquepunctata
CAACGAAATAATTTGGAGTTATATTCAATTATAATGATTATTCAATTGAAATTTAAATAAAAAAAATATTTTTTGGTTTCTGCGGGGGTCGAACTCGGTTTTTTCCCAAAAAAACTGTCAATTTTGCTAGATTGGCTATTTCTACGTGATTAATGTGATTAAAATAATTGGGCACGACCAAAATTTGCCCCGATTTTGGGAATTAAAAAATATCCCCTTTTTCCCGCAATTGGGGGGAAATGGGATATTTGTGGTTAAATTTAGGCAAAATTTTTTTTGGGCCAATCCCTTAAACACGATAAAAAAAACCCCAAAAAAATTTTTGGGTTTTTTGGGAAAAACACAAAAAAAAATTTTTTTTTTAATTTTCAATTTAATTAATCAAATTTTTCGTTGATATTTGACCAACAACCATTAAATTATGGTGTTTACCCACATATTTTTTTTGAATAATAATAATAATATAAGTTTATTCACAAAAAATTATTAAAAAAAATAAATTTTTAAAAAAAACATCTACCCCCAAAATAAAAAATGGGGGAAAAAAAACAAAAACAAAAAATTTTATGATATTTGTGACGATTTTGGAAAAAGAACTTTCATTCCTGAAATATTTTTTTAGTGAAAGTTGAGGCATCAAAAGGGGGTTTTATATGAAAAAAACAAAATTGAACATCTCAATACTCCTTTTTTTATCGGGATTTCAGTTGAAAATATATTTTTTCCAATCTTTTTGTTTTAGCAAAAAACTAATTGGGGAAACAAACCCAAAAAAAAATACTTCATGGAATCTGCGTTTAGTTTTAATTTTTTCTCTACAAATCTTTCGTTTTTACAGAAAAAACTAATGAATCCCAGGGTGGTTCAAAAAACCTTTTATAACCGTCTGTGGTTTTCCGGTTTTTTACTGAGTCGCAATCTTATTAAGCTGGGCTTTTGGGGAATTTCATATCAAATTAACAATGGTCTTTCCCCAAATTTTGCTGTCTGAAACACTACGAAAAACAAACTTTTTTTTTTTTTTTATTTCCCTATAACAAACAATAAAAGGGGGATGCAAAAATTTCAATGACAAGCAAACGATTTAATGTTGAAAATTTTTTTTATCACCCAAAATGGTTTAGTAATTTGTGTTTTTTCCTTTTTCGATTTTTAAATGTTTCTATTCCCTTTTAAATCCTTTTACAACTTTTAAACTTCCGCCGATTTCATATCAAATATAACAAAACTTTCCAAATTTTCGAAAAAAATTGGACCGGGAACCCAAAAAATTAAAATTTAATTTTATTAACCCTTAACAAATCTTTTTTTAAAAAAACCCTTTTTGTTTTTTTTGCTCTCCCAAAATTTAAGCGAAGAAAAAAAATTTTTGATCGGGAAGGGACGGCCCTTTTGCGACGTAAACATGCATCCCCAAAAAGTTTGCTTGCGTCTTGGGATTGCCTTTATGAATGTTTCGGGTTAAAATTTTTAAAGGCCGGCTTACCTGTTTTTTAGACCTTAACCTTTTGTGTGTTGAAGTTCAAAAGGGGATTGCCCCCTGATTCGTTTTTTAATTTTTTTGCTCCCAAAAATTATCATATTATTTAACCCCCTCCTTCTTTGGGTAAAACTACCTCTGTTGCATTTCAAACCCAGTTTTTACTGCAAAATTCGATATCGATCTGACCCTTTGGTCTTTTTGTACGTTATTTACGGTTTTTCTCGCCTTGGCATTTGGCTTTTGCCTGAGTTTTGGGGGTTTTTTGTCGCCTTGCTGTGAAAAATTTAAAATTTCCTTATTAATGAGGGGGTTATCCCTGGCGAATCTTTTTTGCCAAATTTTAAAAGAAAACAAAATTTTTTATTTCTTTTTATTCGAAATGTGTTTGCAATTTTTTAAAGTTGATGAAATCCGCATAAAAACCGAATCTTTGATTACAATGTTCAAATAAAACCCTTTAAAAAAAGGGAATGACGGCTTGCTAATCGGAAGGGTAATTCCTGGCCTAATTCTGGAGAATGGACAATTTACGGGGATTTGGCCCCCCCCCAAAAAAGGTTTTTGCCGGAAATTTCCCTGGCGCTTTTCCCCTCTGTTTAACTGAAGCATTCAAAATTTTTTTACTGACAAGCTCATTGGGGTTTTTAAATGTAGGGGGAAATTTTAAAATATCTGAATTATTTATTTGAGGGAGATTTTCCCTTCGAAAGGGAAAAAATATCGTCATTCAATTTATAATTATTTGAAAAAGAATGAAAAATTTTTTTACATTCATTTTACCTATATTCAAAATATTCATACGAAGATCCATTTCGATCTATTCCCCAGGTTTATCAAACGCTCAAAATTGTATAAAAAATTTCTTGTCTTTGGGCCCAAAAAACCCTTTTAGCTCCCCAATATTTTTAAACTTTAAAGACAAAGTTTTTTACAGTTTTACGGTTTTGATTTTTTCCTTGATGTTATACTGTATCCGTAATGACGAAGACCTGCGAATATTCGGTAAAAAACTTTTTGTTTTTTTTAAATTTTTTATGCAAAAAACCTCACGCAATGACAAAACCCTTCTGATCAAACGAAAAAAGGGGGAAATCCTTTTAGACGAATAAATAATTTTATTATAACGTTTTTTAATAAAAACATTTTTGCTTTAATAATGTTAAGGTCCGGGATTTAAAATTCTTTAGAAGGTTAATCATTTTCCAATCGGGTTTTGTTGGACATTGGAAAAATATTTTAAAGCTAGTGTCTGTGTTATGTTAAAGATAAGGGGGCCCGGGAAAATTTTTTTTTCCCCCTCTCATTCAAAAATAAAAATGCTTGATGGGACCGTCAAAAAGGGTTTTATAACGTAAACCCTGTTTCAAAAAACCAAAATTTTTTTCGCATTTTGTGTTGGCCCTTGCGTCTTTAAAAACGGTTTTATTCCCCAAATTAATTTTTATGATTTAATAAACACTTTCCTTTTTCGGGGAAAAACTGTCCATTTCACGTTTTTTAACGAATAATCTGAAGAGATTCTCCAAACGGTCGGGTTTTTTCCATTTAATTCTCGTTAAAAAACATTTTGGGTCTAGGTAAACCCTTCATTGGTCACCATTTTCGGGGGAAAATTATCAAAATGCAGCGGTTATGGCATGGGTGGGCTGCATTTTAAGGGTTTCATATCTTCGAGTTGTTTTATCTTCAACTCTGATAAAGGGGCGACAAAAAATGAATGATATGCTTTTACCTGCAGCCGGCTCAAAAATTTTAACATTTCATTCCCTGGTTGGTATTGTCATTCAACTCTGTAGAAGGTGCGAATGGATGAAAGATATGCCACTGCGGGGCCCGGTTTTTTTTGAAGTTGCATTCTTTATGGTTTTAAAATTTCAGCATTAAATCGTGAATGTGCGACATGGTGAATGAAAGGGACAATGCAGACTACCCTTTTTAATCCTGCATTTTGACGAAAGTTTTGGTTTATTTGGTGTTGGGTGGGGGCATGGGATAAATTTACCGCCATCCAATATTTCAAATCGCCAACCAACTGGGGGGTTGCAAAGTCTGGACCCCCAATTGGGCCCCTCCTGGTTCCTATTCTCAAATTTAATGGATTGAGGGGGATTTTCGTAATGGGGTTTCGTGGTATACCTTTTTTTGCCTAAGCTCCCGCTAAAAAATTTTTTTGGGGGGGTTTAAAAAAAAAAAATCCTTTTTATTTTTGGGAAAGGGGCCTGAGCATTGGAAAAAAACGGGCTTTTTTTTTCCCAAATTTCCCTACTCTCGAAAAAAAATAATAGGGATATGAGTGAAGTAATATTATATATAACAATGACTTCTTTCGATACATAAAGTCTATAGTTTTCGTCACGTTGTTTCTTTAAATACTCAACCACAATCTCACATGAATTAAATAAATAAAATAATCAGCACCTTTTTTTTATCTCGAACTTTGTAAGCTAGTCCAGTGGTAGCGTGGCAAACAAATGAATAAGAAGCAAGAAAAATCCAAATAATTGGGGTTGTGGGGCAAACGTACGGTAAACAACCTTTTATATTGGAGTTCAGGTAGATTGTGCTTTGAGATGCGATACAAATAAAAGTAAATTTATTTGAATATTTATGAAATGAGAGAGAATATGTCGAAATAATATAGAAGTAATAACACTTATAAAGATAACCAACAACTCGGTTTGTATCAGGCCAGCACTCACATTTCGTGGTGTCCAACGTTATTAAGACATGTAGGTAGGTGACGACAATACCAAATTATCTTATAACATGCACATAGAGAACGATGACAGCGGTCTCCAGTTGCTCTGGTGTGTTTGTGTTTGGTGTGTTTGTGTGTTGTGTGTGTGTATGTGTGTGTGGTGTGACTGGTGCACATCTTCTGAAGTAACTCGATCAAGCAAACATTTGAAGTGTATCTGAAGCAATCACATTCCGTTTTTAAACACAACTAGAATTTTGTTTTGCTTATATCAATAATATCGAAAAAATGAATTCAGTTGAGAATGGGGGATCATTTGAGAATTCAAATTTATATGTATGAATGAACCCCAATCCACTCCAGAATCTACATAGTTATAACATTTGAGATGCATCTGAAGGTCATCACATTTAATTCCTAAACTGATATGAATCGTGAAATACACAACTAGAATTTTCCGAGCAGGGTGAGAGTGAGCATTCGAGAATTCAGATTTATGAAGGTCAGCAAGTCAACATTTACACAATCCTATATAACAAAGCCACTCTCAGGGTTCTTGAAGTGTATCCACACTGCGTTTGTCCATTTGAGATATTAACAGATATGAAGAGTGAAATATACAACTAGAATTTTTCCGAGCAGGGCGAGAGTGAGAATTCAGATTTACGAAGGTCAGCAAGCCAACATGTACGCAATCCCATATAACAAAGCCACTCTCAGGATTGTAAACTTGAACTGTATCTGAAGGTCATATTACATTCCGTTTGTTTACTAATATTATGAGAGAAATACGCAACTAAAATTTTTTCCGAGCAGGGTGACAGTGAACATTTGAGAATTCAGATTTATGAAGGTCAACAAGTCAACATGTACACAATCCAATATAACAAAGCCACTTTCAGGATTGTTAACTTGAAGTGTATCTGAAGGTCATCACATTTAGTTTGTTAACTAATATGATGAGAGAAAAACACAACTAGAATTTTTTTCGAGCAGGGGAGAGTGAACATTTGAGAATTCAGATTTATCAAGGTCAACATGTACACAATCCCTATAAAAGCCACTCTCAGGATTGTAAGACTTGAAGTGTATCTGAAGGTCATATCACATTCCGTTTGTTTACTAATATGATGAGAGAAATACGCAACTAGAATTTTTCCGAGCAGGGCGAGAGTGAACATTTGAGAATTCAGATTTATGAAGGTCAAGCCACTCTCAGGATTGTAAGACTTGAAGTGTATCTGAAGGTCATATCACATTCCGTTTGTTTACTAATATGATGAGAGAAATACGCAACTAGAATTTTTCCGAGCAGGGCGAGAGTGAACATTTGAGAATTCAGATTTATGAAGGTCAACAAGTCAACATGTACACAATTCCCATATACCAAAGCCACTCTCAGGATTGTAAGACTTGAAGTGTATCTGAAGGTCATATCACATTCCGTTTGTTTACTAATATGATGAGAGAAATACGCAACTAGAATTTTTTTCCGAGCAGGGTGAGCATTCGAAAATTCAGATTTATGAAGGTTAGCAAGCCAACATGTATGCAATCCCATATACCAAAGCCACTCTCAGGATTGTAAGACTTGAAGTGTATCTGAAGGTCAACAAGACAACATGTACGCAATCCCATATAGCGAAGCAACTCTCAGGATTGCAAACTTGAACTGTGTGAGTGAGCATTTGAGAACCTTCGTAAATGTGAACAAGTCAACATGTACACAATAGCCATATAACAAAGCCACTCTCAGGATTGTAAACTTGAAGTGTGTCTGAAGGTCATCACATTTAGTTTGTTAACTAATATGATGAGACACAACTAGAATTTTTTCCGAGCGAGATGAAATGTGCGGTATTCACTCTTTGAAGTAACATCAGTAGCACTCGTCAAAAAACGAAAAAAGGGATATATCCTCAGCGGTGTACGTCACAATAATGCACATAAAAATGTTTTTCAATTCAAGGACAAATAGTGGAAGACACAGAATCTTCGAAAATTGGAAAGACGCAGTCCCATCAGTAGCATTCGTCAAAAAAATGAAAAAAAGGGTGTATACGTCACGATAATGCGCATAAAAAAGATTTTTCATGTCAATTCAAGGACAAATATGGCATGAAGATACAGAAACCTTGAAAATCGGAGAGACACTGATTCAAAATACCCTCCCAAACATTATGATGATAAATATCTCCACCATTCAGGTCCGATTCGATGCGAAATGACTTCAAAATCCCCACCATATGTGAGTCGATGAATATGAAGACCACACTCCATTTAGTTCCATCCACTCAACCTTGGGGTGCATGATGCGATTTACTCCATATTGAAACCACATCAGAGTGGATTTGTATGAGGGTCACCTTGAAAATGTTTGCCTGGTCACAGATCTCAACTCGATGTCAAGGCCATTCGAGCTCGAATGTGATGTGGGATAAATGATATGCTCAAGGTTGTCTCAAGGTGGAGGGAGTCTAGAACGATATGCACTCTCTCCCAATGCTCGAGGTCATCCCAAGGTGAAGTGTGTCTAGAACGATATGCACTCTCCACCAATGCTCAAGGGTGTCTCAAGGTGAAGGACAGACAACGTTACACACGATCACGTACGACTATGTGCCTTCTGCCCTCCCAATGTTATCCATCCACTCGACCCTGAGTTACCCTTCAATGTCAGACTCCATATGAGACAGCCTCACCTTGAATTATATGCAATGTCACTTCAAGGTTAACGATACACTTACACACATAGCTGAACCCCCTTCTCAAGGTCAGGGGCGTGCGTTATACACCGCCACATCTCAAGGTCACTTCAAGGTTAAACGATACACTTACACATGCAACCATTCAAGGTCACACGTGACGTCATAGTGGTGGGGGGAGAGCCAGAACCGGCTTAAATCTCCTACTTACCGGTCTGCCCGATATATATTTCATCACAGTTGAGGCAAGGACTACTATAAATGACATTTGATTTTTCATAAATCGTTAATGGGGCTTTAGTTCTAGTGTAAAGGCTAGCAATAGTTTTAATATTTTTGTTGGCAATGCGTAGTTTATCTAATTTAAACACATTGGTCAGTTTAGAAGTTAGTTCTCTTACATACGGTAATGTTTCATAAATAAATGATTCTACTGGTTGAGGTTGAACAATTGAATTTATTATTGGAGAATTTAATGTTACAAGGTCAAATTTATATTTGCATTCCCAGATTCAATAATACTAACACTGGGTTGACGATCAGTACTGAATAGTAATTTATTAATAAATTCAATTGGATATGAGTTTTCTTTTAAGATATATATATATATATATATATATATATATATATATATATACGGGGTGACAATGAGACAAGGGCCATGCCTATATCTCTTCCACTTATCAACCGATTCGAATGAAATTTTGTACATAGATATGAGACACAATTTCGAATACATATGAAAATGAAATGGCCGACTTTCGCTTTCGCCAGAATAACCACCAACTTCGATTTTTCGAATAGAACACCCTGTATGTTTGATGTTTTTCGGATTTTACGGCTGAAATAACATACGACAGTTTGCCAGTTTCTTATTTTACAACTGAAAAAAAAAATATTTCCCAATTTTTTTTTAGCCAAGTAGGCTTTAATCAGGTTGGAATATATACTAATTTACATCAGTAAAATAGTTTTACATTTTCTGAACAATCAATATACATTTAAACACTTTCTTTTTGTTCAAAACGTAGAGAGCCATCTAACAAAATGAAATCAATCTGAAAAAAATTGGTAGGTAACATGACGTCAATTCATACTTTCAAACTTTACTTCAGAATGGTAACAATGAATTACCAAAAATAATCGACTTGACAATACGATGAAAAGATAAGTTCAATATAATCGAATTGTTTGATAAATCTAACGACTGAAACATTGGAACATTCAACGTACAAATTATTACTCACAATACCATTATTAACCCAGATATTGCCATTGTTCTTTTAAAAGACACATTACATATTTCCTTTTCACTGATATTCAACTATTTGATCAGATATGACGCCACCAGTACGTCTTAAGGAATAACATTAATTTCATGTTTTAACCAGCTGTTTTCGTGATTTCGATCAAATCAAGTGAAAAATCAGTTTTATATATGCTAAAATAATAAGTGATCTGACATGGATACTAGAAGGTATGTACAGTGTGTCCTATTTCACTTCTTATTGGATAATATTATCAAATTTGACAAAAAATGGTACAAATTGAATGTAGAAATACAAGTGAGGATATAATGAAGTATGCTAAACGAATTTTATAACTAATAACTCGCTTGTTCTTTTGGAAGAACAGTGGCAAAATCAACTACATATTCACCCTTTTCTTTTAGGTATTGGACTAAGCCTCTAACGTTACATGAATTACTGGACGAAGTTGAGATTTTGAATAATGGGAACAACTGTAGCAGGGTATATTGAATGGTTTGAACCATATCTGGGTTCAACCACTGTCCTTCCGAATAGGTATAAGGATCTTGGCCTAGGTGCTACGGTGGTGTTAGAATTTGCAGAAGTACTTCAAAAAGAGTATTCTAAGAATGTCCCTTTTTATTTATTTTTTGACAACTTTTTTACTTCCCTCCATTCACTGGAAGAATTCAAAATGGGTCTGAAAGGTACGGGCACAATAAGAGAAAATCGCGTTGGTGAAGACTGTCCTTTATCTCGCTCATCAGTTTTGAAGAAAAAAGAACGCGGTACATTTGAACTTGTATCTTTTGATACAAATTCTATATCTTTATACAAGTGGTGCGATAACAGCGTGGTAACTATTGCTTCAAATCATACCAAAATAATGCCTACCCTCCAACCAAAAAGATTTTCCCAGAAAGAGAAGAAAACGATTAACGTTCCGCAACCAAATGCAATAAAGAAGTACAATGAGAATATGGGTGGGGTTGACAGGGCTGATCAAAATATTAGCCTCTATAGAACTCATATAAGAAGTGGTATTTTTCACTAATAACTCACTGTCTAGACATGGCCCAACGAAATGCTTGGCAAATATATAGAACTGGAGGCGGAAAAAAAGATCACCTAAGATTTAGACAGTCAGTGGCAACTTCAATTTTGGAGATATTTGAAAAAATAACAAAAAGAGGTCCTAGCCGTCAGTCCGCAAATCTTCATGAAACATCTCGATATGATAGATTAGATTATTTGATTGTATATCAGGAGAAGCAGACCCGATGTAATGTCTGTCATAAAAATTGTGATTTTTTTTTGTCAAAAATGTTCCATTACTTTGCATAAAAAAATTGCTTTCTTAGCTATCATACATTATAATTCATATTTCCATTGAAAAATACAACATAATAAACCATATCTTCAAAATGTGTTTAATTTCAATTTAAAGTAGTGGTGATTTTGCCACCGTTCTTTTAAAAGAACACCGTTTACAGAAAAAACCCAATATTGAAATGCAAAAATTACTTAAAATATCAATTTTTGGTTATCCCTAGGACCAAGATTTAAAATTTGAATAAATATTTAAAAAAAAAAAGTTTTGGCATTATCTGGGTTAATGACCAATGATATGTTCGAAGTGTTGCCCGTTTTCCCTAACACATAGACTAGTTCTATTTGTTGCACACCTCATCACATTTATCAGTTCGTGAGCAGGAATTTCCTGAAATGTGCGCTCAACTCTATCTTTCAAGTCCTCCAAAGAAGTTAATCTCCTCGAGTATACTTTGAATTCTATGTGACCCCCTGAATAAAAATCAATGGGGGTTGAATCGGGCTATCGGGCCTGCCATCTGATTTGTTCATTTGTTCCAATCCATCTCTGCCCAAAGGTATCACTAAGATATTGCCGAACAATATTAGCATTATATGGTCCTGCACCATCCTGCTGAAAAAACAGATTTTTCCTGATGTTCTCAGGTAAGTCGTTGATATTAAAATGAATATAGTTCTCTAAGAATTGTAGATATCTTTGGCCAGTCGAAGGCCCGTCAAAAAGAATTGATCCAATAATTCTTGTCCCTATGATTCCTACCCCGACGTTGAATCCAAATATTTTTCGAAAATTACCTCCTCTCAGCAACCTAGGATTTTCTGGAGCCTAATACCTTGTATTATTCCTATTGAACATAGCATTATTCGTAAACCTAGACTCATCTTGATACAGTATCTTCGAGACAAAACCATCATTCAAATCATGATGACGCAAAAGCCAATGACAATATGTTAGTCTCAGTTCTGGGTCACAAATGAGCTCCTGTGAAATATCTTATATCTTTGGTTATAGTTATCGTAAAAATATCTGGTTTTCACAAAATTTCTGTGTTAGAGATGGTAAGTCTTTTTATGACTATTCTGTTGAACAAAAGTAGTTGTGAGTGCGCAATCCAGCGGAATAGTGTTTTCCACAATATACGGAATACGAGTAACAACAAATTTCAAAAAAACTAAATAATCCGTAGCCTTCACAAAACATTCTGAACTATTTGTCTATTAGAACGGTCGATTGGGTACATAAAATGCCACCGAATGATTGCGCGGGTATAACCTTGACTGATCTATACAAGATATTACAGAACCTGGATTCAAAGTCAGACAAAACTCAAGAAACATTGTCCGAAATTAAATCTGAACTTTTGGTAGCAAACAATAAAATAGTAACTCTCGAGGAAAAAAATACCAAACTAAAAGAGAGAATCTCCCACTTAGATAGCAGATCACGAAGAAACAACATTCTTGTTTTTGAGTTGCAGTCTGCTACTCCGCTTGAAGGTCTCCACCAATTCAGAGATACCTTGGAAATCGATCTGGATTTGAAAGACATCAACAATATTCATTTTTTTCCTGGGAAAACGAATAATGAAAAAGTATTAAAACTTGAACTGGTATCATATCTGAAGAAAATTGAAATCCTGAAAAATCTTCAGAAATTAAAAAACAAAAACTGGTACGTAGTTGATGATCTAAGTCCTGAGGATCAAAGCATAAACAGAGCGTTACGCCAGCACCTAAACCGAGCAAAGCAGAATGGGATTCAAGCAACAATCATCTGATTGTGAATAATTCAAAATTCAGCATTGAAGATCTAGAGTTGAACCCTTCCATTACCAAAGAGAAACCCGTGCCATCGGCGACATCGAGTGTCACTGACGAAACAATTTCCAGAAGGAAACCCCCTCATAGGGCTGCGAAAGGGTTTAAATTAGCGTTTATAAGATTAATCAGGTCACTCATTTCTTTTTCTTTTTGCTGATTATTATTATTTATATAAATATATATATCGCTTGTAAAGAAATGTGCCTCCTCAAACTTGAAGCTATTTCAAAATATATAATGAATAATGCGTGACATTAGAATATGTCGCATCAACACTAGATCTTCATCGAACGGGTACGCAGAATTCAAACTGAGAGTATATAATAATTATGATATTATCACCGTTTCCGAGTCATGGCTTTCGGTGAATATACCCAATGAAAATATTTGTCTTGCGGGCTATCAATTATTTCGTGAAGATAGGGAAATTGAAAGGGGTGGAGGTGTTGCAATTTATATTAAGAATATTTTCGAAGCCACTCTGATTGTCAATATTCCATTAGAAACAGTTGAACAAGTATGGATCACGTACACTCTTAATGGAGTGAAATATGCCGTGGCCTCTATGTATAGGCCTCCAAACCTACCACTGCCAAACCTTTTATCATCTTTCGAATATACTTTATCTGTCATCTGTCCTAGATTCGAAAATATAATTTGCGCAGGAGATCTTGATATTGACTACGCAGATCCCACAAACAGCTCTTGTGTTCAGCTGAATAAAATAATTGCTTCTTTTGGCCTGAATCAAATTGTTGATCAGCATACTCGATATTCTTCAACTAGCTGCAAAATAATAGATCTCATAATATGTTCAGAAACACTGAGTGTAACTGACTGTACTACGCTTGATTGTTTCTCTTTTTCAGATCATTTTCTTGTATCGTGCAAAGTAGGTTTGATAAAAACATTAAACGATAATTTTTTATACACTTTCAGAGATTTCAGGAAATTTAACAAGGAATTATTTCTCGCAGATTTGCATGCCATCAATTTTGATACCATTTATGAGCCAGATAATATTGATGATGAAGTCGTTCTGTTCACTAATTGGGTTCTCAAACTTTTTTATGAACATTCGCCTATAAAAACCGTTAAAATTACCAAAAAAAAAGCACCTTGGATAACGGATAATTTGAAGCTCATGTTAAAACTTAGAGACAAAGCTCTTACGAGATTTAAAAGAACAAAGGCTCCACATCATTGGAATTATTATAAAGAAATAAGAAATCTTACAAACCGAACCGTAAATCTTGAAAGAAGGGCTTACCTAGATTATCGTTTGAAAAGAAGCAGGCAATTATGGAAAGAACTGGCTGATATGAACGTTCACAACAAAAAATCATGAAATTCTATCCCAGAGCACCTGATGAATGCTGAGGAAATCAACAATTTCTTCGGAAGTGTATCAAATAATGACTCTGTACCTGATGATGAAACAATCCGTTTCTTTTCTGGAAATACAGTAAACAATCATAATAATTTCTCTTTTCACGAAACTAATGATCATGAAGTATATAAGACTATACTAAGTATAGAATCAAACGCTGTTGGACATGACAAGGTCAGTATTCAAATGTTACTACACTGCTGTCCCCTGATATTGCCACATATATCCCATCTATTTAATTTCTGCATACAGAAAGATGTTTATCCAGCAAGTTGGAAACGTTCCCTTATTCTTCCATTAGCGAAAGTTACTAATGCAGAAAATATGAGTGACCTTTGCCCAATAAGCATTTTGTGTGCAATTTCGAAAGCTTTCGAAAATATATTGAATGCTCAGATGCATATATACTTGAATGAATTTGACATATTACCATCCTGCCAATCAGGCTTTAGATCTGACCATAGTTGTACCACGGCTCTTCTGACCCTCTGATTGAAAAATAGAGTCAGATCTATAAAATGTTGTTCAGGCCTGTCATTTCGTATGCCTCAGCCGCCTGGGGCCAAACCTGCAGGACTAGCATTCGCGTCCTGGAACGGGCGCAAATGCAAGTCCTGAGGATGATAACGAATGCTCCGTGGTATGTGCGGAACGATCGGATACTTGAAGACTTGAACCTGCCTTCCATCAGGAGTATAATCAGAGACCGCAATCGAAAAGTATTCGATTGCTCAATAACCCACGAGAACCCCCTCGTGAGGGAAGCTACTGATTACAACATAGACGACCCCTCGCGCTTTAAACGTCCCAGGAATTCCCTGGAGTGATGGGCTATCTATCAACCTATCCCGGGTAGTGAAAGCTGCATCCTCTATAGAAATTTAATTTTTCAAAATTTAGATTCAAAATTCTTTCTCGACCATTTTTGAGAACCGTCATCATGGGAAGGGCTGGAGACCGGTCTCCAGTCCTTATCCAGTCAAAATTCCAAATCCGTGAATGGCTGTTGCCCACTTGTTTGAAGCTCAAAGAGTAAGAGCCTTAGGGTTACACTCGTGTTTAGTAATAGTGATAGAAGATCCTGAACGGCTCTTCTGAAAGTGATAGATGATATACACATCTCTATTGATAACAATGAATTGTGTCTACTAGTATTGCTCGACTATTGTTAGGCTTTTGATCGAATCAGTCACCAACTTTTTTGATCAATTCTGAGTTACCTAGGGCTCACTATGAATGCAATATTTCTACTCAAAAAGTACCTTTTCAACCGATTTCAAAGCGTTATCATAAATAATAAAAAAAATTAATCTCTGGAAATGAAGAATGGTGTTCCCCATGGATCAATTTTGGGCCCTTTCCTTTTTGTTCTCTACACTTCACAATTCTCAAAGTCCTTAGGTTACGCTTCAATGCACTGTTATGCTGATGACACGCAGATGTATTCAAATTTTGAAGAAAACTCTAACAACTTGGCACTTGACCAAATGAATCATGATTTGAATACTCTCATAACCGTATCAAATAAATACTGCCTTACTGTGAATAAATCTAAATCATACGTCATGCTATTCGGGAGGACATCAGCAAGAAATCGTTGCAAGAATTTATTGAATATACGTGTTGACGGAGTCCCCCTACCCACCGCAGATACAACAAAAAATTTGGGATTGTACCTTGATAATGCATTACGCTCCACTACACATGATTCTCATATTTTGAAACAGGGTTATATGAATCTAAGAACGATCTATTTAAACAGAAATATTTTGAACAAAAAAAGTAAAATGATACCATGTGATGCATTAGTGTTGTCACATGCAAACTATGCAGACGTGGTTTATGGACCAGGGCTGATGAAATCTGACAAAATGAGACTTCAAAAATTGCAGAACTCATGTGTGAGACTTATTACAGGCACAAGAAAGCGGAAACATGTTACGCAACATTTAAGGAATCCTGGTTGGCTGAACATGGAGGCTAGGCGTACACTACACTCCAGTACGATTTTTCATAAAATTATAACAACTGACTTCCAGAACTGACATTCATAATCTCAACTTGAGATTTTGAAATAATTTGGCTGCGCCTAAACGCAAGGCCTCCTTTTTTCGTGGCTCATTCTCATTTCAGATCGGTCGCCTTTACAACCGGTTACCCAGTGATCTCAAATAATAACAAATGAAAAAATTGAAAAAAAATATGAAGCAATATTTATTTGATAACAATTTTCCAAATTTCTTAGTATAATATAATAATTATAATGGCAAACTTGAATCGGCACATCACTTTTTCTCCGCTTATATGTACTGATCACTGTATTTTGATAATTTTTTTTAGGAATAGTATTTTCTTTTGTTATATTCTTATGGTTAGACTTTGATTTTTCTCGGAGCAGTTTGAATAGTCTACCATATTCTATTGTATATACTTTATAATATTATTGATTATGAATTTATTATGATAAGTTACCCCACAGGTTGGATGGAAGAGCAATTCCTGCCATGAGCAATCATGTGCAGGCATTGAATCCTGACTTTTGTTGGGATATAAGCTAACTGCTGTACCTGCAATAAAAGCATTTATTATTATTATCATTTTCATATAGATGCTGATGTAAACTGTATTTATAGGAGCAATATTTATGTTTTTTCAATAATTTTCTGGCAGTTCCCCTGCTGATCCCATATTCAATTTCCAACTCTAGCACTGAGGTAGATGGAGGAAAATGAACATATGCTGAAACATTAGTTTCCGCTTCTTCACTGACGATGAAGTGGATGTAGTTCTGATCAGCTGGTTCTTTCCTTAGCATCATTTCCAATTTCCTGAAAAAGGTCCTCGACGGGTGCCGTCTTAACGGATAACGAACAGCATTGACGGCTTTCTTCTGACATTATCCATTATCCGTATACAATATCATATCGATTTGTTCGTTTCGAGTATAACGATTATTATTTTCCATTTCGAAAAAACTTTTTACAAACGAAAGGAGATGACAAGTAAAATTGGTATTTCACTTTCGACATGACATTATTCACCTACTGTTTTCAATGATTCCACGGCTACCTTTCATTTCATCAAAACTAAACGGATAACTCATTGGAATCTGTAGGCATCGTATAACTCATTATTAAAATTCAATCAATGATCGTTTTCATATGTTTTTATAGAGATTTCAGACTATTCATCAGATATTTCATCTGAGCGGGGAGTCGTTTTGTGAGTCTAACGAAAGTTGAAGCACGCACGTTCATTCTAATAACAGCACAGAGAATAACTATTAATAACTGAGTAAATATTCGAACAATTCACCTTATCAAACATGAAATGAAAACTACGTACCTTGATTGGCTTTTCACCTGAATTTCATAGGATTTTTTTACAAATTGTTCTTTCTGGAGCTAATCGAACTTGGAAGAAAAAGTACAAGTATGACGCCGAGAAACGTACACGATATAATGGCCGTCTATGAGGGGCTGAAGAGAGCAAATGTTCCGCAATAGTCAACCGCAGTTTCGAGAGAAGGTTATCTGGTCTTCTGTTCACCCTCTCACAAAGTTGGGAGCGCATTCGAAAACTTCACAAAAGCGAATTGGTTCCGTTCTTAAGTTATTTTGGATCACTCTGCATTGTTTGTTAGTTACAAGAGGAGCTTATGGAAGCGTGTTAATAAAAACACTGACAAAGTAGTAACAGAAGATCTAATTTTTGCCAATGATCTGAAAACATTGGAAAATAGAAAAACAACAGCCGTTTTACGTGCGTGAAAAATTATATTCGTCCATATTTGCGGCCCCTCTCAATTATTTGACTTCGAACTCGTGTTCGGGAGGCAATTAGTGAATACAATCGAACGTTATATTTCCAATTCAGCCGAAATCGAACTCCTCCATATGAATTGAGGAATAAACGAGAATAAAGAGCCACCGAGCCGTCCAGACATTGGCACTATTAGGATAAAGGTTATCGAACTTGTTCACCAGTTACCAAAAAGCTAGGTTCTACGTTTTTTTTTCTGGCTTATTAAAGACTCGTCGTAAATATTTCAAAGGATTTTTTTTTCTATTTGTCTGGAAATATGAAAAAAATGTTCGTTAAATCAGATGTGGAGTCTTCTGTGACTGGAAGAAAAAACTTTAGTCACTACCTTTTATCGTTCAAGATAACCTCTTGTGGGGTATTTATGTTGAAAAAGGAAACATTTTCAATTGGATAGAAATATTTTTCTGTGAATTGAAAAATCCACGATGGAACTGAGGTTATTTTTAGACTATCGACTGTTAGCGGTAGTATGCAGCAAGTTAGTGAAAACCCTCTATATATATATATATACAGTGTGACCCATTTAAAATGGAACCACCCCTGTAAAATACGCATTCTTCGGTCATTCTAAAATTTTTTTTTTTTTTTTAAGCATCAAAAACTGTATCTTGACAAACATTTTCATAACTTTAGTTTCATTTCCAAGGCACTCTATGGTTTTTTTCTTCGTTAAAAACGGTAAAAGTTTATTAGGCAATTTTTGTTTCAAAATTTGACTACACCACTGGATTTGTAGTCGTTATAAATGGAAACCATGAAAATTTCATAAAAAAATATTGGTTAACAATGAAGTGACAACAACTTAAATTTCGGAAACAAAGTATTTGATATTAATTTTCATGTGGATTATAGACATATTTAAAATCTAGCAACACTGCCGATACAAAGTAGAACACCAATGAATTTGTACAGCGGAAATCCGAAGTCAATAGCTCATTCCGTTCTACAGTTATAACTCCTGAAAATATGGTAGTGAGAGCGATTTCTGGTGGAAGCGATTTTGTAATAAAAATCTAACTACGCCACTGGATTTGTGAATTATATTCCCTTCAATTCATTTGTTTAAGTTTAGGTTATGAGCGTATTCGGAAATAACAGAAAATTAAAAATTCATTTTCAAGTTATGCAGTTTTCAATAGCCGATAAAAACAAAATTAACCGAATAAAATTTTAAAGTATCAAAATTATTTATTCAATAATAAAACAGAAAGCAGGACAAAAAAATGTTTCTTTTTTATTCTGCAAAACTCAACTGAAACAAGCTTCTAGAGAAAGTATCAATAATTTGAGGAAATCTGAACTAATACATTGGGCATAGGTATTGTACTAAATCAATAGTAGGCTGTGATTTAGTGCACCACAAATCGCTCACATTACCATACTTTCAGTAGTTATAACTGTTGAACGGAATGAGCTATTGACTTCGGATTCATGTTGTACAAATTCACGTGTGCTCTACTTTGTATCCGCAGTGTTGCCAGATTTCAAATATGTCTGCAATCTAAATAAAAATTATAATCAAATACTTTGTTTCCAAAATAAAAGTTGTTGTAACTTTGTTGTTAACCAATATTTTTTTATGAAATTTTGACGGTTTTCATTTATAACGACTACGAATCCAGTGGTGTAGTCAAGCTTGGAAAAAAAACATGCCTAGTAATCTTTTGCCGTTTTTGACAAAGAAAAAAATATCAAATTGGAAATGAAACTAGAGTTATGAAAATTTGTGTCAGGATACAGTTTTTGATGCTTAATATTAAAAAAAATATTTTTGAGTTAACTGAAAAATGCGTATTCAGGGGTGGTTCATTTTAAATGGGTCACACTGTATATAAATATATATATATATATATATATATATATATATATATATATATATATATATGTGAAAGTGGGAAATTATTGTCCGTGAGAAATTATGTAAAAGGAATTTGTGGATAATGGACAGATAATCTGTCCATATATATATATATATATATATATATATATATATATATATATATATATATATATATATATATATATATATATATATATATATAATATATATATATATATATATATATATATATATATATATATATATATATATATATATACGATGTGCATTAGTTTATGGGCAGATGGCGTTATAGTTGTGGCAGTGTTGCTTGTTCTAATGATATAATGATATATATGGTTCAAATTTGTAATTTGTTTATGATGTTCGTTTTTTTCAAATGAATCATTTCAAGAAATCCTCTTGTTTTAGTATTGAATTCAGTGGCCGAAATTCTAGTTTCCGTGTAATTAAAATCATGGTTTGTATTTTTTTTATGTCTGTTTAGAGCTGTGGATGTGGTTTTAGCGTATTTATGGGATTTTATACGGTTTTCCAAATATTGGGATGTTTGTTGCATGTTGGGTAGTTGCATGAAATTTCATAGACTATGTGGGTTTTTGTTATTTTGGGGGATTTTTTGTTTTAATTTTGAAAAATTGCCTGGGAATGTTTTTGAGCTTTCGTGGCTGACTTCTACGTTGGCAAAATAAATTGTATTAATTTAGAAGAATCCCATCAATGATTGAACCTAACTTCCAAGAATCAACAATCCTCATAAATACGTCAGGTTCAAGAAATCCTATATATATATATATATATATATATACAGTATCGTATATACAGTATCGAAAACATTTTATCTGGGGTATACGAGCAACAAGGAACGCAATGATATGATAATACCACATAAACAAGAGAGACGCACTGCTGTGCGCCCCTCCTGTTACCCCACCCGACGCCTCAACTGACCACGTGGCAATGCGACACAGCCGAGCCATGATTGCGAAAACACAAGATCGTGACAATTATTACCTTTTGAAACATGCCTCCTATTTACACAACCGTAGAGAAAGTACAATAGATTCGGCTATTGTTAGGCCCAAAATGGTGGTTTGTTCGAACATTCAATAAAATAATTCCGTACACAAAATATATAATTTGGTTTATCTTTTCTTGTGAATATTTTTTTCCTCTCCATTTAAAAAATAATTATTTTTCTGTTAGAAATAAGTTTTTTGTTTTTATTGTCTCACAGAAATATCGTTTGCTTTTGTTTATGTTTGAGAATTTTCTTTTGTTTTTGCCGCCACCACGTCACCAAAGATATTTTGATCTACCTGTCGTCCGACAGATTAAATTGAATCAATGATTCAGTTTAATTTGTTCAAATTATCTGAAGTGAAATTATCGTCAATAATTCTTCTTCATTGCACATCCCCCCGACTGCTGCTGGTATGATACTGACGTCCTGAGCTGACCGCCGGGACCGCCCTGATTCTCCTATCTCTGTGTCGTGACGTAAATATCCCTTCTTCGAGCGAGTCGAGGAGAAATTGTAATGCTCTCTCAACATAAAGCAAGCTATTCTTTACGCTCTCATGAAACCACCGTACCCAAGATAAATACTTTCCGATACTGTATATATATATATATATATATATATATATATATATATATATATATATATATATATATATCCGTTTTGAAGAATTTGAATAGAATCGGTCTAGAGAGGTTTTACAGAACTTCAGCGGGAAATGGCGCTGGCACGGGTTCTTTTGTTTAGTAGCTGTGGGTTTCGCTAGCTTCACCGAGGGACGATGTGCATCAATTTTCGGGCAGATGGCGTGATAGTTTTGCGCAGTGTTGCTTGCCTAAATGATATTAAGATATATCTGGTTCAAATTTGTGATTTGTTTATGATGTTTGTTTTTTTTATATGAATCCTTTCAAGAAATTATCTTTTTTGAGCATTGAATTCAGTGGCCAAAATTTTGGTTTCCGTGTAATTAAAATCATGATTTGTATTTTTTTTTATATGTGTTCAGAGCTGTGGATGCGGTTTAAGCGTTTTCATGGGATTTCATACGGTTTTCCAAATATTGGGTGTTTGTCCAATATATACGTTGTTGCATGTTGTGTCGTTGCATGGAATTTCATATACTATCTGTGTTTTTTCATTTTGGGGGATGGTTGGTTTCAATTTTGAAAAATTGCTTGAGAATATTTTTGAGCTTTTGTGGCTGACTTTTATGTCGGCAAAATAAATTGTATTAATTTCGGAGAATCCCATCAATGATTGAACCTAACTCCCAAGAATCAACAATCCTCATAAATATGTCAGGTTCAAGAAATCCTATATATATGTATCCGTTTTGAATTGTTCGAAAAGAATCGTTCTAGAGAGATTTTACAGAACTTCAGCAGGAAATGGCGCTGGCACGGGTTTTTTTGAAACGTCGACTCGCAAAGCAAGAGTACGTGATATACCCATTCTCCACTTCGACTTGCTAATGCGAGGGTTACTGGAGTATGAAGTTATAATCTGTTGTTTTTTCATTTCGCACACAGAAAGTGTTGGAGAAAGGAAGTGCTTTGACTCTGCAACGCGATAAATTTACATCCACTCTCCAGAAGTAAAATATATCTACTGTACTTTGAAAATTGAGTGGCGGTACTTTTCATACATAAGAACGAAAGAATCATATTCTGGTGGATGAATATGTGGAAATGAATTCTGTGAAAGGAGTAATTCGTAATCTATATAATAAAAATGAATCTCGATTCTTTGTAATCGCGAAATGTGAGAATGGCTGGACCGATTTGGCAATTTTTTTTAAAATATTCGTAATACTCGGAATAAGGTTTTTGGGGAAAAAACTGATATTTAGAAAAGTTATTATATATATATCAGGAAACAGCGGTTAGAAAAATAGGGGATTATTGATGTTTCACTTATGAACATTGGCACACACATACGTAGTTGACAATGACAGATCGCTACTGACATTATTTCTGTTCCACATCCGTCAAAACCATTATATTCTATGAGAGGATGGAATGATATACAAAGTAATGAAATTAACTAACCAGAACAACAAAAATAATTTATATTACAACAAATAGTAAAAGTAGATAATCATATTATTTAACTGGTGATAGTTGAGGTAAGGTGGGTAAGTAAGTATTTTGGAAGTAATGAAAAAACAAGTAGGTAGTAATTAGTATGTTTCAGCCATAAAAAATTGAAAAATTAAAACTTTTTACCAAAAAATTAAACCGACGAAATACGGAACTGAAAAGTAAAAAATAAAATAAACCTCTTAGTCTCAGTAACTAAGCTCCTAAACTAATGTAAGAAACTAATTTTGAGTCGGCGCCAAACAAACAATCAACTAACATCATTAAATTACTTCGAAAAAATTATCAGAATGTCACCGCGCAACTCGATGCCATCATTTTACGCCTTACCTAATTCATTTGCTTGTTTGTTTGGCCCCGAATGTTTCGGAGACATTCCTCCTGTTTTCGAAACTTGGAATAAATATATATAGTAGTTTTGAGTTTCTTGAACCAGGAATATACAATGGAGTTTGAGTTTCTTGGGGTTCCGGTTCTTTTTGTGAATGACAAGTCTTCTTTTAGGAGATAAACATTTATTTCGTCCTGAAGAAGACCGTGGACACGGTCGAAACGTCGACGAAATAAATGTTTATCTCCTAAAAGAAGACTTGTCATTCACAACAAAAAAACGAAACCCCAATAAACTCAATATATACATTTATATATATATATATATATAAATATATATATATATATATATATATATATATATTTATACACTTCGGGTTAGACCGCGAAAAAAAGTAGGGATGGTACTCACTTAGGATTTTGTCAGGTAGCGGCACAGGTGCTCTCTGAGGT
The DNA here is from genome assembly GCA_018342105.1 of Gonioctena quinquepunctata. Classification (NCBI taxonomy): domain Eukaryota; kingdom Metazoa; phylum Arthropoda; class Insecta; order Coleoptera; family Chrysomelidae; genus Gonioctena; species Gonioctena quinquepunctata. The sequence goes on from JAFIRS010006428.1 coordinate 22,251, forward strand.
CTCAATCTGCCTACTCCTCCGAGAAAACTCGGGATCTGACTGGAGTTCAGCCGTATTTATACCGCCTGGTGTCAATAAAGCGGAACGGTTTGCGGGGCATGGTGTGGAGGAAAGGAAGGGGAGGGAGAGGAGGGAGATTAGAGGTTTCCACGTATTGAGTAAGCGACGTCCGTCATCCCGTTTATCTCAAGAGCTTCTCGAATGACTGTCGCCTATAGTAGTATAGAAGCCATGGTTTTGGTGTGCTCGAAATCTAGTCTGTGACCTGTTTCTTCGTGGTGTTTGGAGAGTTTCGAGGAAGGATCTAAGTGTCGAACAACAAGTTGATGTTCGTGAATTCGGCTCCTCATTCGTCTGTTAGTATGTTCTAGGGCATTCGTAACATGGTTTTCCGTAAATTCCTTGAGACTCGTTAGCTATAGTAACTTTGGGTGGTTTGAGAAAATTTTCCATTCCTTAACGTTTTAATTTTTCTTAGCTTTCCTGAAAATGGCTCCAAAATGGGAGCGGAAACGTCGGAATAATCAATTTTCCAGATGCGGTTCATCTCGAAATTCAAATATTCCAAATAGTTACGACCGCGGAAAACCTATCTGCAAATATATAAAATGCTATTAAATGCTTATGTGCCGCATAACTATAAAAAAAAAACCAGAAATTCATTTTGAAAAAAATGAAATAATTTCAATAAAAAACCCACAAAAATAATTACTTACAGTTGTAGTCTAAGAGATATTGTTTTACATATTCTTGAAATTCTATTTCCTTTATTCCTATGTATAATATTAACAGATAAAAATATCCAAATACTATAATACAATCAATTTCATACACTGTCATAATGATTATAACCTATAATTGTTCAGAAGACAACAAAAAAATTTAGATTTACAAAATCATCCTGAATAAAATGTGATCAACAAAATTATAAGCTTGAAACATACAGTATATGAAATTGTATCTAACTAACAATAGCCAATGGGAGAACAACAAACTTCTTGATGACAATAGCCAATCAGGGAACAATATGGTCAGATGTAAGATTTGAAATTGTGAGGAAATAAGAACGGAAAAGTGTCAGAGACAATTATCACTGAATATTGTACATAGTTAGTAAGAAAAGTGAAATATTTTAATTCATAAGTTTTGACAAATAACCCCAAACAGTGAAAATGTGACACTAAAGTGCGTGAATTCACAAATTCGAATGATAGGGAAAAAAGAGAGATGGTATCCAGGAGACAAAAAACAAAGCCACGAAGAGATTAGAAAAACTTTTAAGAAGAACGCCACGTTCGGGTTTTGAGGAAAAAAAAATTCAATAATTTCATCAGTTTAAGTAGCAAACGACATTACCTTTCTATATAATCCATATAAAAATATTCCAAAGCTGATTTCTGGATTTGTATGGTTCCTTTCTCAGTATTCGAAAGCCTGAGAGCAGTGGATTGAAGGGGTATTCAAATTCTTGGTGTGTATTGAAACAGCGACAGTTCCAGCGTCAGGTATAAACTTTTCTAGTGCACATCACAAACTGAATAACTTACAAAATAACTCGTATCATATCAGAAGAACTCTATTTCATTTTGATATTGAACTATTAAGGAAATTTTCACACTTCAAAGTAAAAGTGAGGTTGTGTATAATTTATTCGTCACCGTTTCTCATGATTGTCCATGAAAATTTGTAGAATGACCATAGAATAAGTTATCTATCGTAGGCCAGGTTAATTTAAGTTTTCCTGAATGAAGGAAATAATTGTTTTTTTTTTATACTTTCTTGTTTGTTTTCCACAATAATCAGCAATCGTATTTATAAACATTGAATAGATTGAGATTTGACATCAAGTAGTGGCTCAATTGCCTGAACCGGCTATCTGAGACAAGAGGCGTACCAACTGAGTTTAGCTGTGGTAAGAAAAGTGATAACAATTGGCAGCAATGTGACGAGAGAACAGTGACGTTGGCTAGCAATTATTATTACATTGCAAAATAATATTATACAGGGTGAAAATAATTTATCTATCATATCAATTTGAACCCAAGAGGGATAAAAATCAACAACAACATATTATTTTTACAAATCACAGTTCATAACAATTTGGCTCACAACTACGAACAGAAATTATTAGCGATCATCATTTTATAATAACAAATTATTTGATATATCATCATTTCATTACAATTGGCGCACAAAACGTGGGGCGGAAAAGGCGGAAAAGGCGGAAAAGGCGGAAAAGGCGGAAAAGGCGGAAAAGGCGGAAAAGGCGGAAAAGGCGGAAAAGGCGGAAAAGGCAAAAAAGGCGAAGTAAGGGCAATATATCATTTCAAGGCAAGTAAGGGCAACATATTATTCCTTAATATTTATCATGAGTAAGGGCAAGTAAAGGCAATATATTATTTCTTAATATTCATCGCAACGTGAGGGCAAACATTAGCAATTGGCATTCCAACGTATAGATATTGGTGAATAAGAAATGGATTTGAGAGATGGTAAGAAAGTTGGTTTGGAAGAAGGTGCAGAAGGTAGAGAGAGGGGTGATCAGGAACAAGGAGAGAGTAGTTATGTGAAAGAGAGAGAAATAAAAAGTGAAAGTACAGAAATGGACAGTAAATTGGATAAAATGATGGCTTTCATTGTAAGTGTGGAAGAAAGAATAGAAGAAAACTCAGAAAAAATAGATAAAAATTCAGCAAGTATGAAAAATGATATGAAAAAAAAATTCAGCAAGTATGAAAAATGATATGAAAGGAAATTCAGCAAGTATGAAAAATGAATGAAAAAAAAATAGAAAGAAAAAAAAGAAAATTCAGAAGTATGAAAAATGAATGAAAAATGATATGAAAGAAAATTCAGCAAGAATGAAAGAAAAAATGGAAAGAATGAATAATGAAAACTCAAAGAAAATGGAAAGCATGAAAAATGATATGAATGAAAATTCAGTAAGAATAAATGAAAATATAGGAAGTATGAAAGATGAAATAAAAGAAATGAAAGAAAATTAAGGAAGTATGAGAAATGAAATGGAAGAGCAAATAGAAAGAATGAATGATGGAACTAGAGAAAGTATTGGAAGAATGGAGGAAAGGACGGAAGAAAAAATGGGGAATATGAAGAATGAAATGAAAGAAAGTTTGAAAAATGAAATAAAAGAGTTGAAAAAAAACACAGAAAGTATGGAAGAAAGATTGAGAGAAAATGTGAAAGAAAATAGGAAAAATAAAAAAAAACAAACTAAGTCTAATCAAAATAAAAAAATTTTTAAAAAATAAATAATCATGTAGAAAGGCAGGAAAAAATAAAAGACATGAAATTAGATATGAATAGTAAACAAGAAAGAGTTGAAAATGAAATGAGTACACTCGATAAAAAAGTAGAAAAAAAAATGAAACTATTAGAATTGAGAAGAATAGACAACAATTTAGAGAGTAGAATTATTAATAATTGTCATGGAATACAAATAAATAATAAATTTGAGGGCAACATAAAAAAATTCCTTTAAAAAAAAAAAAAGGAATTGAAAGAGATTATTAGACAGTATTTGTTCAATCAACCTTGTATATGGTTTAATAGCCAGGAAAAGAATATCAATTCTTTTCAAGACTTTGAAAATCTATTTTTAAAACAATATTGGGGTGAAAATGCACAATTAAGTATTAGAGACAAATTACAATTTGGAAAATTTTATGATGAAAGGAGTATGAATTACAATAATTATGCAATCCAAATGTTTGCAATGGCACAGTAATTAGATCCGGTTATGAGAGAGGAAGAAATAGTAGGTAACATTAGTAGGCATTTTCAACAAGCAATCTTTGAAGTTATAAACATGCATGAGATCAAAACTATGGAGAGACTTAGTCAATATTTATTGAGATTGGAGAGGACATTATCGTATAGAAGTTGGGATAATAATAACCAACAAAGGAATTCACAATATAATAGCAATGATTATCAAAGAAGCAATCAAAATAATTATAGAAATATAAACAATCAGAATAATAGGTTTATGAACCAAAATAATAAAAGAAATAATAGATATTTTAATAATAATAATTATGATAGGAATAGAAATAACAATAGGCAAAATAAATAAAATCAAGTTTATCGAAGAAATCAGAATTTTAATGACAATAATAATAACAATTCTAGCCATAATAGAAATAATTACAATAGTAATAATCAGAATTACCCTCAACAATATCAAGGACAAAGGACTTACTATAACAGACAACCACAAAATAATGCTGGTAAATATAACAATGAAACAAATGACAATACAAGACGTGTTTATTTAAATAGGAGATGTCAAAGTGCGGAAAATGTGCATGAAAGAGAGGGACAAGTATCATCAAGTGGGGAAATCAATCAAATAAATGTTCCCACAACTAGTCAGATAGAACAAAACTTTTGCTAGGAAAACCATATGTTAGGCTGGAAAACACAAATTACCAACACCCTATTGAATTTATAATGAATGAGGAAAATATGGAAAATGAACAAAATATAGGATTAATCATTTTAAAAGGAAAAATTGGAAATAAAATAATAAAAATATTAATTGACACAGGGTCTGAACCATCTTCAATTAAAAAAAATTGTTCAGAAGATTTCATGAAAGTTAAAAATATTCTAGTAAAGATGCCAAAAACAAATTTAGTTGGTATAAATGGTAAAAAACTGGCGGAATCAAATCAATATGTAAATTTAAAATTGGAGATTGATGAGAGGAATATTGAATTACAACTATTAGTAGTTAAAGATATGGAGTTTGATGTAATTATAGGTACTAATCAACTGGAAAAAGTAAAAGCCAAGATTGACTATTATAAAAAAAATTTGAAATGGATGGAAAATGTTTTGAATTCTTTGAAGAAAAAACTGAAATAAGTGAAAATAAAAAAATGTTGTGTACAAAGGGTATGAATGGGAGATATGAAAACAATTATGATGGAGATAAAGATGAAATAAATGAATTGAAATATAAATGTAATGATAAATATAAAAGGTATATTGATGAATTATTAAATAAATATAATAGGTTGATTATGTATGAATCAAGAGTTGCAAAAGAGTATGTACACAATATAGAAGTAGAAGAAACAGAAAAATTCAAATAAAAGAACTATCCAATTCCAAAAGGAATCAAGTTATAATAGAAAGAAGTAACAGTAATTACATCAACCCTATCATAGTAGTTGTAAAAAAGAATCGTGAGCTAAGATTATGCTTAGATGCTAGAGAACTGAATAAAATAACAATTCCACATATGAATCTCCTTTAAATATAGAAACTATTTTTGGAAAAATAACAAATGCAAAAATATTTTCTAAAATGGATTTGAAACACAGTTTTTGGTTAATACCACTACATGAAAATTCTAGAAATTATACTGGTTTTTGTATAGAAGGTGTTGTATATAGATATTGTGTTGTTCCATATGGTTTACAATCGGCTTGTCCAGCTTTAGAACGAGTATTACATAATATACTTGATAAATATGAAAATTTTGCTTTACATTACATTGATGACATATTAATATATTCTGAAAATGAAACAATGCATAAAGAACATTTGAAAAAAATATTTCACATATTAGATGAAGCGGGGCTTAAAATAAATATGGATAAATGTGAATTTTTCCAGCAGGAAATTAGTTATCTTGGTTACAGAATGAATGAAAAGGGTGTAGAAATGGATCCTGGAAGAATTAAAACCATGAGAGAGTATGTCAGGCCATATTATTTAAGAACTCTTAGAGGATTTTTAGGAATATTGAACTATTTAAAAAAATTAATTCCAGACTTAAGCAATGAAGAATTACCATTAATATTACTTTTAAAAAAGAATGTTGAGTGAAAATGGGGAGACGAACAGAAAAAAGCATTTTCTGAATTAAAGGACATATTTATTCAAAATTTAAAAATATTTCATCCAAACTATGATGAACTTTTAATATTGAGAACTGATGCATCTATGTCAAGATTTGCAGGAGTTTTGATACAAATACAAAATGGAAAAGGAGTTCCAATATCTTTTGTTTCTAGGATTACTAAAAAACACGGAAGAAATTATACTGTTACGGAATTAGAATTGGCAAGTGTTATATTTTGTATTACTAAATTAAGATTTTATTTACTGGGAGCAAAATTCTATATTGAAACTGATCATGAAGCACTTATGTCAATTGTAAATTGCAAATATACAAGTAATGGGGTACATAGATGGGCATCATTACTGCAAGAATATAAATTTGAAATTAGGCATATACCAGGAAAACAAAATTTCATCACATACACTTTAACGAGAATGGAGATGGGAAAAACACATACTCCTAGACAGGTAAAAATAGGGATAAATGTTTTTAAAAATAATATAGGTTTGTTTTCTGACATTCAAATTAGGCGAGATCAGTACAAATTACCAAATAAAGAAAAAGAGGAACAATAAACAAAAATGGTATAACAATAAAAATAGTAAATGGTGAAGAACTATACGTTATCACAAAGGAATTGGCAGAACAGGTGATTACATATATACATCAGAAATACATACATATAGGAATTAGAAAAGTTTGGTTAATATTTAGAGAAAATTATATAAGTTCACAAGATTTGGAATTAACTAAAAAAATCATAGCCATATGTCAAGTTTGTCAATTAAGGAAACATAAAAATAAAATTAATAAAAATGAAACAAAAAGTATTATTACAACAAAACCTTTACAAATAATATCAATAGATTTCGTTAGTTATTTGATACCAACGTACAACAACGACAAACATATATTTGTAATAGTGGATCATTTTTCAAAATTTATCAAAATATATTCTACAAAAAGGACTAATTTTAAGCATACGATTTTTCAGTCAATTTAGAACATTTTCATTCCTTCCTACCATGTTTTTCTACTTGGATAGCATACACATACTTTGCAATTCATTGCGAAAATATCTCAGAAGCGATTCCAGCGAAAATACCCGTTACGCAATTCCACATCTGGCTAATTTTGATGCTCCGCCGGCTGGAGTTAGATTTTATGAGGCGTCATTTGTGTTTTTCTTCCGTACAAAGTTATTTCAAATTCCACTTTTATATCAATTAATCCATTCAGAATTATACAAGGATCAAATTAACAAAATTACACAAGAAATTAATTCAAGCGGAGATTTGAACTGGTGCATGATAGATATATTTTTTTTATTGCTTTATTTAACGTCGCCCTATTTTTGCGACCAGGGCCAAACACCGACGCCGGTTCTCACCGGTTTTTCTTCCGTACAAATTTATTTCAAATTCCATTTATATATTGATTAATACATTCAGAATTATACAAGAATTGAATTTATAGAATAACATGAGAAATTAATGTCAGCGGAGATTAGGACTGGTGCATGATGGATATTTTTGTTTTATTGCTTTATTTAACGTCGGCCTATTTATCCGACCAGGGCTAAACATCGACGCCGGTGAGAACACTTCCACAAACGGAAATTTTGCCGAGTCCTCTGTTGTTTCAGAGGTAGGGTTCTTCGACGAGCTCAACATCTATGAACTCGGGACCGTCATCTTAAGTCCCCTCCGAAGGACATCATATCTCTCGATATATCTCGTGCTCATCGATATATTGCCGGCAGCTGCGAATATGCTACTATGCTACAGTTGTTAGTTGTAAGGGCATTTTAACGCGCACCTTTCTTGTCAGGTGGTCACCCATCCAAGTACTGAGCGCGCCCCATGTTGCTTGGCTCAGATATCGATAAGACTCTCGTCAACCTGACCAGCCACTGGTGCCCACATGATAGATATTACTAAATAATGGAATTATTATCATAGGAAACAAAAAAATGTGTGGGCAGATTGGGAATTCATAGGCGTCAGAGTATGGTATGTTGTTCAGTTCACATGTTCATGAACGACGCTGGACACTATCTGCTAGATTTATATGTGGGTTATCTATGGCGATCAGTGGAGGATGCCGTGTGAAGAGTTGCTTCAAGTGAGGATGGTTGGAAAATGTTTTTTTTGCATATCACAATAGTTTCAAACCACATTACTAATGTGCACGGACCAACTCATATCGTTATGTCTTGGTCAAAATGTGAGGAAACTTTCAGTGATATACCCATGTTGTAACTATTCAGTCATAATTTTCCAGAGGTACCTTTTATCATATACGCCGAGGTAGTATTTGGATAAACTTTTCTGCTAGATCATTGGGAAAACGTTGAATATTCTGTCGTTGGCAGATGATATAATTAGGGAAGTCACTGACGCGGTTGTAGTTATCCCAATTGTAGTTGCGGCTCTTGAATTATTTTTTCTTTTCCTTCATAAGACAGTGAAGATAATTTTCAGGACTCAGTTGATATGGTGAAAAATCGTCTCGGAGCTTTTGCTATCAAACAAATGTTAAAGTTTCTTCGAGACGTGACTGTTCTCACTACATTCTAAGTAACCAAATACGTATTTCCTATTCTATTTCATTGAATTGGTTCAGTAATAATTTTCTGTGATTTCAATAGAACAATGACATGAATATTGGACTCATTACTACCCTTATCGAAAGGCTCCATCAATATTATGAAACTGATTTCATTGGTCGAATTATTTACAGAACATTCAACTAAAGTGACAATTTCGAAATATACTAGAATTATAAACTGATGAAATATCTGTAGACTTTCAGCGGAAGACATGTCATACTCATGAACCAAAGGGAATAATTCGATTCGAACATGAAACTATATGACATGTACAGGTTTCACCTACCGTGGGCAACATCTGAAAGATTGATGCATTTCACTCTAGTGCAAATATATAAAATTAGGTCTCTTGGAAAGGTGGACATTTCAGTATTTTCCAATCTCGAACCGACATGTTATTTTTATCGTGCACCCTGTTCATTTCTGGCAGCTGGTTCAGTACAATTTACACTTCCTAATATCTATAACTATGGACGATCTACTAGTAGCACTTGTGTTTGAGGAAAGTTATTCAACTGACGGTCAGATCAAACAATAGGATCAGTTGAAAGAGTTCTCTGTTCATCCACTTTTCATGAACACATAATTTCAATAGGACAAAGTTGAACACTCGACTGGAGTTAATTAATAAATATGAACCATAAGTCGTATATTCCTGATTATTTGTTTCGTGTAATTTTTAACCAATCAGAACGTTCAATTTAGTTGAGTTACCTTGTATAATTTCGATAATACCCGATTATACATAGAGTAGCTACACCATTCGAAAATTTCACAATAATCTCATTTCCGTAGTAACCACATCGACATCAATATACAACAATACACAAACTAACAACCTTGACGATTATCGATAATTGTTAAAAAATGAGTCGATTCGGAGATCATCATTAAATGCGATAGACAAAAATATACAAAATACTGAGGCTCATAATACAATGAAAACAGAAAAGTACGCATGGGAACAATTTCTTACGTTTTGTAGTGAAAGAAACTTGTACTAAATGAATCAATTTCCACTGAAATTATAGCATCCATTCTGAAAGATTGGGCTTTCAATATGCGAAAAAGTAATGGAGAAAATTATAAAGAAAATGTGATTGAAACGATATGGAACGTAACGGCAAAACAAATTCAAGAAAAATATAAGATGGAGTTTAATAGAGTAATTGATCCATTCTCTAGTCCCATATTTTTAGGCGCACGAAACGCAAGAAATTCGAAAAGAAAGGAACTTCGAATGTTACCGGACAAGAGAAACGTTAGTGCATCAGCATTCAAAGATACCGAGTACATAGCAATGATAGAAGCGTGGGATGAAAATACACCGGAAGGATAACAAATAAAAATTATCTTAATTGCTTCTGTAGAACTTGCGTGGAGAGGAAATGAAGGAGCGTCATGCTCGACTCATTATTCCCAAAAGGAAACTGGAAATACTGATACTCCAATTGGTAGAATACAATATAATCCCATTTTCACCAAAACCACACAGGGAGGAGCAAAACCGTGTGCTAATAATAAATGGCTTGTACCCAACCATAATGAAGTAAGTTGTTGTCCAGTGAGACTTCTAGATGGAATAATGATAAAAAGAAGCGAAAACATCAAACAGATAGGTTATTTCTGACAGTAAATCCTAACTGGAGAAAAGAAAAAACCTTTGGCTGGTACAAAAATATGCCAATTGGAGTGCATGAAATTAGTAAATGGACCAAATAGTCTGCAGAATTGGCAAATTTAAATATGGCAAACAAAACATTTTCAAATCATTCTCACTGAGCCACTGCTATTCCATAACTCGCAAGAGCAGGTGTATCGGAACAAGAACTTATTAAAATAACAGGATATGTTATTAGCGATTCTATCAAACCCTAACTACAGTTGGATGAACAACATCACCAAAACATTATAAATAAGGTGAGATCCAATTTTGAAAACGCTACAGGTTCAAGTAATAACACCTTCGGTATTTCCAACACTTCAATGAGCAGTAGCCACGTTTCCACCGCAGAAAATAACCCAGTTAAAAAAAACATACTATATAATAATTGTAATTTTCATTGTACCAATTTGTATTCAAATTATTAAATTGATTATATTTACTTAATTTACTCAACAAATAATCGTATCCAATACAATACGTACTTCAAAATGAATCGTGTCAGTTTGACAGAATAATCCTCCCGCTTCGCGGTCGGATTATTTTGACTGTCAAACTGACACTCTTTGTGATTATGCAATAGGTTATCGATGTACAACCTGATAATTTTGGAGTACTTATAGTATTACTACTGATTATATACCACTCAAATGCATTGATCTAACCAATCAAATCCCGAAAGTCAGTGAATATACGACCATGTTGTTCGTATATTTGCGAATATACACGCTACTTGCTATGAAATAGGTATTTACCATTGTTCATACCAAACCTATCGAAATAATTCAGTCACTGTGAAATGATGTAAGGTCAAATAAAAAAATTATGTCCGACCGTTTCGGAGACACTAGCTTGTGTCAAAGTTTATTCACCAAAATATCCATCACTTGATATAACCACTGATTATGATCCTATATACTTCCATATTGCCAGTGAATATGCAGAAATTTATCTGGATTGAAGGGCATGCTGGAATACCGGAAAATGATTGAGTTGATATTTCAACCAAGAGAGCCATCGACAACAAATATGATTTCAAAGATATAATCATACTCAGCAGAAATACCAATACAAAGTCGAAGAATAATTGGTCAGATTTTGAACACCATTCAAAAAATTATTGTGTATTAATAGATAAATAGATATTTATTACGACTTTTGTCATTGTACTACAATGTGTCGGTTCGTCTTTACATTTCAGGATTCTTATATTTATAGTATGAGCACATAATGTACATAGACAGAAGGAAAAACACACTTAGAAATAAAATCGTATAGAAAATAGACAAAAAGGAGGAGAAATCATCATTACAGGTTGTAGTACTCCTTTAAGTCATAAAAACAGTTTTCTATGAGAAATTTCATCAGTTCCTGGGGTGGTCAATTTTTTTTTAATTTGTCTACAGGATTCACCAGGCCCTGGATCGTATATGACTTGGATTATACGTTTTTGTAATCTGAAGACACGTATCCATTCAGTTGCTTGACCCCAGGATATGATATCATAAGTCAATGTTAAGTACACCATGGCGTAGTACACATTCGTCAGTGAGTGTCTGTTTAGAGTTGATTTCAGAAAATATATGACGTAATACGATCTACTTAGCTTACGACAGACTGTTTCCATTCGATCAGTCCACTGAATTTCTGAATCTGGCACAGTTCCTAGAAAGGAGGTCTTTACACTGAGTTCAATTGTGTATTCATTGTGATTCACTTGTTCTATTGTTTTCGTGCGGCTTTTGGAAAATTCCATAATTTTTGTTTTGGATGTATACAGCAGTAGGTGATTTCTTGAACACCACCGTGTGAATTGTTCAATACTTTTTCCCGCTTTTGAAAATATCTCCTCTTGGGTCCGTCCCGTGACCACCACCGTAGTGTTATCTGCATACATGAACAATTTCCCCTCTTTTATGTAAATGGGAAGGTCATTCACGTACAGCAGGAACAGTAGCGGTCCCAGGACGCTTTCCTTTGGAGACTCCAATTCAATTTAATCATTTTCTGGCGCGGTATTATCAATTTTGACTATCATCTGACGTTTTCTAGTGAAAGATATGAGCCAGTCGTCTGATTTCGAGGGCATCCAGCTTTGTTCTTAATATATCAAAATTAAGGGTATCGAAAGCCCTGGATGAGTCGAAAAATATTCCCGTTACTAACATATTTTTATCTATTTCGTCATAATTATGCTGCACAAGATTCAGTGTTGCAGTTTCAGTAAAGAAACCTTGGCGAAAACCATACTGACATTTTGTCAATAATTGAAATTTCTCTAAGAAATCATTTGAACGGGTACACATACTTTTTCTACATATTTTTAATATAGGATCCAGAATGGAAATCCCCCGGTGGTCTTAAACAATCTCTGGATCACCCTTTTTTGGAGATGAGAATTGTTTTAGATAGATTCAGATCACGTGACTACGTGACTCAAGGTGGGAGAATGTAGAAAATGACCTGTATAATATTGAAAAAGTTATTCTCGATTATACTCAGCGTAATGAATCTAAACTCCATCGAAGGTTGATATATAGTTGGATTCGATATTGCGTAATTCGTTGGAACAAATGACTAATAATAAATTCGATGGAAAAACCTGGAATCAAGTAACACTTTCTGTGAAATTGGGAGGCTTAGGCATCCGTTTAGCCACTTGCCTTCCTCTGCCAGCTTTCCTTGCTTTCTATAATAGTAGTGAATCTTTGGTTACAACAGTTCTACCAACATGTTTCCTGAAAATACAAGATAAATATTATTTGGAATGTGAACAGAAATGGATCTCTACAACAAAAGTTGATCTTCCAGAGAATGAGAAAACTCAAAAGCCTGGGATATTCCGAAGACCGATTCAACATACGGACAACTCCCCGAGTAAGCTACAGAATCTGAATTTGAAAAGGCTCGTCTCAATGCTGTAAGTTCTGAAGAATCAGGAGCTTGGCTTAATTCTCTTCCAGTAGCTTTTTTGGGTACTCTATTAGACGACCAATCGTTCAGGATTGCAGTTGGCCTTCGTTTGGGACCATTGCTTTGTGTTAGCCATAGATGTGAATGTGGATCTATTGTTGAAGAAAATGGAACACATGGTTCGAGCTGCATGTTCAGTTCGGGTCGTTTTTCGAGACACCATGCTTAAATGATCTGATAAAACGAGCTCTTACAACTGGGGAAATTCCCTCAGTATTAGAACCTGTTGGAATAAGTAGGAACGACGAAAAACGTTCAGACGGAATGACCCTTACACGAAAGGTGCTGCAGCTACTTCTGCTGAGGAATTGAAAATTCGAAAATATTCAGATATAAAAGAATTTTACTCATTTTATCCAGTGACAATTGAAATATATGGAGTATTACACGCCCAGGAACATCTGGGAAAAATTGGAAAGAAATAAATATAAAGTGTACTAATGATTCTAGATCATATGCTTTTCTGATTCAGTATTTAGTATGGCAATTCAAAGAGGCAACGCCGCATCAGTTATGGGTACACCCTCCGCATCCCGAAAACTGGATAAAATTTTCTTACAGCCACAAAAACCTTCTATCCAAAGACGAGAATGCCTTGAATAATCTAGGAGAAATACCATTTTGGTGGAACGACGCGACAGAAGACTGTTTGATAGAAATTATTCCTTTGATGTCAGCATTGATGATATATGCAGTTATAACTACAACAACACCACAGTTCACTTGTGTATGAAAATGCCAAAATTTTCGGACTGAATGGATTGAAAAACATAGGCAACACCTGCTTCATGAATAGCGTAATACAATGTTTATCAAATACCAGATGGTTTTCTCAGTAATCTTGAAAAGACGAAGCATATGGGGAATCAACAACCTGTCAAAGGGAAAGGAAGGGGCTTTGAAAAAATCATTTGCGGAGTATGAAGAAAGAACTTTGGTGGGAATATTGACTGACAAATGGTGAATACTGTTTCTTACAAGCCAGATAACAAATATTGCCTCGTCCGGGGGTGCTCAAAGGACCAAAATTTTCCAGTTATTTATGAAAAATTTCATCAAGATGAAAAAAGGGGATAGAAAAACAAACCCATCCACAGAAATTTATGGAAAATTAGCGACCAAAAAAGCACAGGGGTCTTGTCAAGATATCGGATGGAAACTAAAAAGGTAACTTTGGTCAACTAAAACAACGTTAAGGGGATTTTTGGCCCGTTTTTGGCCTTTTTACCCCTTTAAAAATTTTTCATTTCCCGAGAATGGGAAAAGCTGTCATTTTTAGATTCATTGTATGGCGGGGAAAACCCCTTTTTTTGAATGTGAGGGGAAAAATAAAATACAAATCTAAATTCCTCAAAATATTAGTAATTCACTTTTGCCGTGGATAGATTCAGGGGGAAAAACCAAATTTCCTTTACTTTCCTCTTGAAGATTGACAAATAATTATTCAACAGATAACATAATTCCATGTCGCTACAACTTGTATGCTGTATCCAATCATAGTGGAACATCTGTAGGCATAGTGGAACGGCTTACTGTAGGCACCCTGATGCAGACACATGGCACGAGTACATTGACTCAAAAGTATCACCGATATCATCAGAATCCCTCATAAATGGTGAAGCATAGTAGGAGATTTAAGCCGGTTCTGGCTCTCCCCCCACCACTATGACGTCACGTGTGACCTTGAATGGTTGCAGGTGTGCAGTGTGTGTGTGTTTGACCTTGAGATTTGACTTTGAGATTTGTCATTGAGTTTTGATATTGGGGTTTTGGGCGACTTTGGTTTGACGATTGAGTTTGACCTTGAGATTCAAAAATTAATTTTTACTTTGAGATTTGACCTTGAGTTTTGATGTTGGGATTGTTTCGGCAACAAAATTTGATCTGATGTTTGTTTTACCCTTTCTAAAGTTGTGGGTGTAATACATATTCTGTGTAGTCATGCCTTCTGAATCCTTGTACTCTCAACAGGAGGGCGTTTGTCCTGTAAGAGCTAAGAGTGAACTGCAGTATTGATGAGTGCGTTGAATATCAAGGAATCTCCTCAAAATCCATACAGATTGCGCATCGCATCGGTTTTTGATTTTATTTCACTGAAATATTCGGAGAAAGTATTTCGAATCAGTG
>JAFIRS010006429.1:0-37492 GCA_018342105.1 Gonioctena quinquepunctata
GTTAACCATCTCTGGGGGGGGACCCCCTTTTTTTTTTTTCCCAGCTTACTGATCTTTTTTTATTTTGTTTTTTTTGTCTCAACGGTTCCCTTTCCCTTTCTTCAAAAAAATTAGCCCACCACACAATTCTTTTTTTTGGGGCCCTTTCTGTTTTTTGGGGGAACTTATCTTCCAGGTTTCAAATTTTCTAGAAGCTTTTTTCCCCAGATTTCTAGAATTTTCTTAAAGCTTCTTTTCCCCAGATTTCTGAAATTTTCCCCCTTCCCAGATTTATGGAATTTTCCTGAAGTTTCTCTTCGGATTTCTAAAATTTTTGGGGGAAGCCCCAGTTTTGGGGTTTTGTTGCAGTTTTTTCTTTCACGGATTTAGTAGTTTTTCGATTTTTTTCCCACCCCAAAACAAATTTCCCCCGGGGGAAAATTTAAAAAAAAATTTTTTGGGCCCCTCCCTTTTTATAAGTCCTTCTGAATTTTTCCCCTGGATAGGGGCCCTTTTTCCGGTTTTTCCCCCTTTCCCCCAATTTCCCTTTTTAAAAGCTCCCCTTCAAACCCCAAGGGCCCTTTTCTTGAAAACATTTTTTTTTTTGACGGGAAAAAAAATTGTTTCCCCAAAAAAAGGTTTATTTTTTTTAAAAAAATTTTTTTCCCCGGGGAATTTTTTTGGGGAAACCAGTCTTTTTTCTTTTTCCCCACGCGAACGGTGAAATACTTTATTTTCCCCGCACAATTGCCCATTTAAAAACCCGGGCCACTGTCTATTTTGGGCGTAAAAAAAGGTCTATCAATTTTTTTTTCTGACTATCCACCCAAGGGCCCTTTTTTTTATTTTAAAAAATCTCCCTTCCGACACCAATTGAACGAAAAAAAAATTTAAACGGAACCCTAATTTTTTTTAACACTTAATCAAAAAACTTAATTTATATTACTACGCCCCCCGAAAAAACCCCCATCCCTGGCTCTTTGGGGGCTGTCCCCCCCCTTGGGGGTTTTATTTATCTCCGAAAAGGTTTTCTCGATGTTTTTGAATTCGGACGGTTGGCGAGGGGGTTTTTTCCCAAATTTTTTCCAATATTGGGTTGTTCCCCCCGGGGAAGAGCGACTGGAGGGTTTCCCCGAATATCCCCGGGGATGACTTCCCCGTCGTGGCAACATGGGGGGGGACAGGCCCGGGGCCAAAAGGGTTTGTTAAAAACAGTATATGAAATTGTCCCCAACAAAAAATACCCAAAATGATGAAAAAAAACCCTTGTGAGATTAGCTAATCGGGGGGAAAAGATGGTCATAGGGAAAAATTTGGGAAATTTTGAGAGAAAAAAAACGGGGGGGGAAAAGAAATTTTAAATTATTGAAATTTGAAAAAAAAGTAAAAAGAAGGGAAAAAATAGTTGTATATATAAATTATATAAGAAGAACCCAAACAGTGAAATTTGACAATTTGGGGGGGAAAAAAAAAATTTCCCCAAAAAAAAAAAGAGGAAGGAAAATTCGTAGCTAGGTAAAAAAAAACAAAGCCGAGAAAAGATCGAAAAAAAAAAAAAAGGAATGCCGCATCTTTTTTTGGAGAAAAAAAAACGAAATAATTCCAAAATTTGAAGAAAAAAAAAAATATTACCTTAATTATACAACATACCCAAGCCCCCAAAAAGCTGATTTCTGATCTGTAGGTTTTCCTGATTTATGGTATTGGAGTTCCGGGGGAAGCTTGTAGTGAGAAGGGACCCAGTTTCAGGGCATACTTGAACACCGACATTTCCAGCCAGGTAAAAAAACTTTTGCTCGTGAATATTAAAAACTATTCAGTACTTCTGGCGAAATCTAAGATTTGAAGTCTCTATTAAAAGGATTTAAGAAAAAATTTTTTTTACTATTCACATATCATTGATACATCTTACCAAAGTGCAAATGATTTTATAAAAATATTTTTTAAAGGGGGTTGTTTTTGGGGTTTTTTTAAAATAAGAGTTAGAAGGTCATTAAAAGGGGGAAAATTTTTGGGGTTCAAAAACATTGTCGAGCAGTTCAAACATATCGAGATTATCAGGGCCGGTTATTGAGATATCATAAAGAAAAAATTTTGTCATTTTGATTTTTTTTTTTTTTCCCCTTTATTTCGAATATTATAAAAAAAAAGTCACATGATTTTTTTTTCGTCAGTAAATTATTCCCATTTTGACAAAACCAGATTTTGATCCAACGTTTCGTACGCTCTGGGAAAACCCCCAACCTCATTTTTTCAATACGGACCTGATATTTTATGACATTTTTTTGAAATAATTTTTTTAAAAGCTAAATTCAACGATATATCATAAAAATGTCATTCAAAGTTTATTTTCGGGGGGATTTTGACCCTTACCCCAAAATTTTTTTGGGGGCGGATCTGTATTACTTTTTGGAAAACCCTTTTTTAGTTTAATTAACAACATGTACTTTTTGATAAAAAAACCCCAAAACTCATCTTCAACGGGGGAAAGGAACGTAACGGGGAATTTTTAAAAAAGAAAAAAATTTAAATTTTTTACAAATTTCAAGAGGTGAAAACCTAATTCATAATAATTAAACAAAAATATCATAAAAATGAAAAAAAAAATAAAAAAATTATTCGAAAGTAAAAATGAACATTAATGAAGTAAGGTTCGAAATGTCCACCTTTTTTTAAATGATTTTTCGGTTTTTGGGAAACCCCAAAAATTTTATACATTCGCTTTTTTCTGTCCCCCTTCAATCCCTTTCCCCAAAACATTCTCAAATCTTCCGGGGGAATCATCATTGTTGGATTTTTTCCAAAAAAATTTTGTTTCCGGTTTGGAAAAAAAAATTTTCCAGAATTCCCAAAATTACCATTTAAAATTGAAATAAAAATTTTAAGGGGAATTTTTTTCCTAAAAAATTTTTTAAATTTTTTGGTTTTAAAAAAACAAAAAAATTTTTTTTGGTTTTTTTTGGCCAAAATTTTTTTTTCCCCCTTTTTTTTTGTTGGTGCCAAAAAAAAAAATTTCAATTTTGGCTTCCTTAAATTTAATTTCCCCAAAAAAAAAAAAAAGGTCAAAAGTTTTTTTTTCCCCCAAACCAGAAACAGGGCCTATAAAAGACATCAATGTTTTGGGGGCCCAAAAAATTAAATGAACCCGGGGAAAAGGGGTCAAGAACTATGGCCAGTGAATGCAATTTATCAAAATGTTGTTGATAAAATATTCAAAAACCCGGATACCATAAAATTTTAAAAAACCAAGCCGTGAAAAAAACCAAAACCCCAAAAAGATCCTGAGAGAAGGTTGCAATTTGAAAATTTTTCAAGGGGGGTGCAAATAAAAACAATTTTGCGCACAAATCATTTGGGAGACAAACGACATTCACAAATTCTGGCATGTTCAATCGAAGGAAAAAAACATTTTATCCCCACAAAAAACCCCTTTTTTAATTCATAAAGGGGATCAATATCGTTTTTTTTTAAAAAATATGGTGGGTTTTTTTTGAATAATAAATTACTGGGCCCCCCTTTTTTTATTGAGGGGAAACCAAAACCCGGGGGAAAAAAATGTAGAAATGATGAAGAAATTTTGGGGTGATTTTTCCCTATACGGTATGGGGAAAAAAATCCATGGTTCCAACAAGACGGGGTGTGGTCCACACAACTCAAGAATTCCCCGACTATCTAAATCGAATTTTTCCCCGATTCATGGATTGGAACAAGAGGTCCGTAGCATGGCCCGGCCAGATCCCCGGATTTGAACCGCTGGATTGTTATTTGTGGGAATATCTCAAAAATAAAATTTATGATACTACAACCCCCGACAATAGAGATTTTTCCCGGAAGATTGAGAATGTATTGCAAGGTATTAAGGAGACGAAATAAGCAAATGTATAAGAAGTATGGGTTCCAGAACCGCAGAGTGCATTTTACAAAATGGTGATATTTGAACACTTACTTTTTTAATGTTCATCATTTACTTTCGAATAATCATTTGATTTTTCTTTCATTAAATGATAGTTTCGTTTAATTATTATGAATTGGGGTTTTTAAAACCTTGAAATTTGTAAATAATTATTACTTGTTTCTTGCTTTGATTTTTGTTACGTTCCATTCAGTTGAAGATGAGTAAGTTGATTTTTTATCGAAATGTATTGATGTTGGAAATTAAACTGAAGGTACCAAATGTAATACAGATCCGACACAAAGAAATTTGATAAGGGTCAAAATCACCTGAAAATCAACTTTAAAATGACATTGTATGATATATCGTTGAATTAGGTTGTTATTTCGAAAAGTGTCATAAAATATGCAGGTCCGTATTGAAAAAAAAATTAGGTTGAGGGGTGGGCCCAAAGCGTACGAAACGTTGGATAAAAAAATCTGATTATGTCAAAATGAGGATAATTTACCAATAAAAAACCCGTGACATTTTTGATAATATCCGAAATAAAGGGAAAAAAAAGAAAAATCAAAATGACAGAATTTACTTTCTTAGGATATCTCAAAACGGCCCATAATCTCGATTTGTTTGAACTGTTTGAAAAAAGCCATGAATGCAAAATTTTTTCCATTTGACCGACCTTCTAACTCTTATGGTTTAAAAGTTACCAATACAATCCCATTGAAAAAGTGGCCACTCTGTATATATTAATTTTTATCCATATATAAAACATTCTAGCCTCATGCGGTGTTGCCACATGTTGATAGTATTCTCACCAGTTTGTGTATCATCTCCATGCATAAATCAGTTGTGTTGTGGGGATTATAGAATGACTGGATGAATCATCATGGAGACAAAAGAATTGAAAATATTGTACACAACAGATCGAGTTCAAAACTTTATAATATGTTTTAAAGTAGGAATAAATATCTGAGGGTTGTTTGAAAACTTCAATAGCTTTTGTAAACATCAAAATTTGTTGCTGTTTGACTGCGGTATTTTAAATATTAAACTACATTTTTTTCGAAATTGAGATAAAATAAATTAAACACTTTATTGAAGAATGTGTATTTTACAGAAGAGAATCAATCGGAAGCAAACTAGGAAAACCAAAAAAAATACTCAAAAAAATATCGATAATCTAAACATACAGTGTCACACATAAAGTTTGCAACATATGGAAGTTTTTTTTATTAATAGATATAATGAAAATTTGACTTCGCAGTTAGTTTGTGCTTGAAAAATGAGTAGAAAACAGCCCCTTTCCTTTCGTCATGTACTACTCTAATCCTGTCAAATTTGACATTTTTTTTGAAAATCCTCAAAAAATCAGTTTTTTTTGGAAATTTCGAAAAATGACAAACAAAAAAGTTGCCAATTTCCAATTTTCTACCTTCGCCCAAATTTGGCTCTACTGTCAGTTAGACTTTTTCCAATTTTTAATTTTACGATAAAGAACGGTTTTCACTTTGTTTTTGTGTGGATAACATTGCCCTAAAACTTATTCGTGAATTATGAATTTACGAAAATTGGTTAACAAAAACCGATTCATTGAACGCAATACTTTGACATTAACCAAAAACTAAAAATTTGTTTCAAAAGCCTACAGGGGAAAATTTTTTTTCGATTCGATCAATTGTACCTATTTTCTTCCCGAGATGTTGCATTAGTCTTGTATTGTTTGGGAAAACACGTTTAGTACAAATCGCTAGAACGAAAGTCTTTGAATAGTTATACACTAAGGTCATTGTTTAGTTTACAGAAAAGTATGATATTTCGGGTTTGTTTTGTAACTTAATTATTGGAAAAAAATATAAAACTGGATTGAAATCTATTTAAAATAAGAAAAAAGAGTGTAATAAGAATAAAAAAAAAACTGTTTATTCGATTACTGATATAAAAAGTCCATACATTGAAAACGAACGTTTCAAAAATGAAATGAAAAAACCAGATGAACTTTGCAACAACAAAGACAAATTTTTGGGAGGTGCATTTTTTTTCTGGTAACAGGCCAATATGGGTATTTTTTTGGGCAAGAAAAGACATTGAAGTCTCGTATTCATAAAAAATTATGAAATTTGAATCATGTTTCTTCGAATCAGTAGAGAAAAAGTTTCGAAAAAAAAAAATAAAATGGAAACAAGTCGAAGTGACAGTAGGGAGCCCAAATTTGAGCAAAGGTATAAAATTGGAAATCGAGCAACTTTTTTTCTTTGGCATTTTCCGAGATTTTCAAAAAAAACTGTTTTTGAGGTTTTCGAAAAAAAATGTCAAATTTTGACAGGTTTAAAAAGGCAATGAAAAAAGGGGAAAAAGAGGTTGTTTTCACTATTTCCCAAGCACAAACTAACTGGTTTCATTATATCTATTAATAAAAAAACTTCCTTATATTGTGAACTTTATGTGGGGACCCCTGTATATAAAAATAAAATGTCCTGGACAGACTGATTCACTTAGGATCAATCAATACCCAGATCAAAACCACTGGAAATGATGGTAGGTAAAACCACATATATGAAAAAAGGGGGGTGAGAAAGAAGGGGGGGGAGTAAAACCGTCAGTTTTAAGGTAAGAATCAGGGAAATTGGTTTTGGGCTTTTTTTTCCTCAAACAAAGTTGTATTTCGAGGTTTTGGGACTATTCAACCCTAAAGTGTAAGAAGGGGGGTTGAAAATTTGTGTGAGAGTACCGTTAGTTTTTGAATTTTCAGTCTGACATATACCGTATAACAAATTTCAATAAAAAAAACTTAATATCCCTTTGATGTCACAGAAAGTGCTACCAGCTACCAGTATGTTTTAAATATTTGGATAGACATCTTTCATTGCAGTTCAACGATGTAATATTTTCTAACAAACCCCATACCAATAACTGAGATATTGTTTAAAAACCTGAGGTACCTGCTATATTATAAAAATAACATGTCCTGACTAACTGATTGACCATTGTTGAGCCGAAACCGCTGGTATGAGATGTAAGAGACCTCTCTGGAGAAGGGTTTTTTCCAGAACCCAATTCCGATTTAAAAAAGGTACCCCGGAATATTTGAAAATATGTATGCATGGAACTGTTGATGTAAAAGATGGAAAATTGTAAAGAAAAAAAAAAGACACTTAAATTGAATGATTTTCATTTAAATTGGGTTTATAAAACCACGACACGTGTTTTTTATACAATAGTTTTCAGGGAGGAGATAATATATATTACCTCCATTTTAAATTTCATTGATAAATTAAAGTGTTGATCTGGCGTCTTTTTAATAAAATTTTTTTTTTCGGGTGTTTCGATTTTTTTATGTAAAAAAATCATTTCCCAAATTTCGAAATATCTACAACTGGGTAGATGAAGGATACGAAGGAAGACTTAGATATATGAAATATGAAAATACATTCCAGTTAGTTTATTCACCTACTTATTGGAAAACATACCAAAAAAGTTTAACATTCAATTGCAAAACGTGGAATTCTTAAACAGAGATATTATTCTAATTTTTTTTAAACGTCTATTGTCCATTGTTCAATATATTTTCCCCATCCCCATACATCCCCACAAGTCATTCCGCACATGACATTTTGTTTATAATTTGATATTTGCCTGTATTTCTATTTTTAAGTTCTTTAATATCTCTCAGAGTCGTTTTGTTAAGCCATTGCTCAAAAATTGCTCCATAAAAAAACCTTTAAAGGGGGCGAGTTCGTTGATCGTGGGCCAGTTACTAGAACCATCTAATTACTTGAATCATAACTGTAACTGTCAGTACAATATTCAGAATAAAACTGTCAAGTAGTCATAGCAATATTGATTCTGAAAGTACAAATAATTAGTCTATTGCACTCCGATTCATCAATAAGCATTTATTATTTGAGTTTTGTATAACAAAAATTTCATCGTTGCTTTAAAAAATTAAAAATATTCATCCAAAATGCATATACAAAGGAAAAAATTTTCAAACGATGATTGAATTTTTTTTATTTCATTTTTTTGTTTTCATTTTCACATAGTTTTTTCCGGTTTTTTTATTATTATATTATATTATCATGCAACCAATTTCTTTCAATTAAATGCCATACTGGTAACCATTTCAATCATTGGCCCCTTTGATACTTGAATAGGGATTTTAAGTTTAGGGTTCACTTTTTTGCCCCACACTAAACATATAAAATAATAAAATAATTGATAAAAAAATCATTCAAAGACGGCTTTTATTCAAATGCACTGAAAAATGAAAAATAATTACTTTGGATGTGGGACGTGGTTATTCTATAGGGTTCAAAAGTTTGTCGCGCAAAGTTTTCAGTTCGAAACAAAAGCATCTCTGTCTATGTATTTTTGTTGAAGCATCGTTATTATTAGGCCTTTTTTTCCTGGAGACCATCTAAAGATTAACTTATCCGCCATCTCAGAGTTGCCATCTTCAAATTATGAATTTTAACTGAAAATCAATAATCCTCGACTAAATTCATAATATTCGACCAAAAAACCCAGACATACCAATTTTGAATCGAATCGAGCAATAATTACAAAACTCGTCCGCCATCTTGAATTTGGGAATTTTCATGAAAAATACATAATATCCGACCCCGAAAACCCCCACATACCAATTTTGAATAGAATCGGACCATTAACACAGAGATCATAGGCCATTCTAGAGCCGCCATTTTGATTTTATGAATTTTGAATGATAAATTCATAATCATCGACCCTAAAAACCCCCAAATACCAATTTTGAATCGAATCGGACCATAAACTTAAGTCTCTCCACCACTTAGCGCCATTTTTTTTTAAAAAAAATTTCATACATTTTGACAGGAAAATCATAATGTCCGACTCCGAAAATCCCCTCATACAAATTTTGAATAGAATCGGACCATAATCACGAAACTCCCCGGCCATTTTGGAGCCGCCATCTCAAATTTATAAATTTTGACAAAAAATCCATAATTTCCGACCCCGAAAACCCCCACATACCAATTTTGAATCGAATCGGAACATGATCACAAAACTTGTCCGCCATCTTGAATTTCTGAATGATGACAAAAAATTCACAATCTCCGTCTCCGAAAACCCCTACATACAAATTTTGAATAGAATCGGACCATAATCACATAACTTCTCCGCCATTTTGGGCCGCCATCTTGAATTTATAAATTTTGACAAAAAATTCATAGTCTCCGACCCCAAACACCCCCACAAACCAATTTTGAATCGAATCGTACCATAATCACAAGACTCGTCCGCAATCTTGGAGCCGCAATTTTCAGCTTAATCAAATGTCGGCAAGTGTTCCAAAAATGAATTACAAATTTTGATCCGGAAAGAATGACAGAATGACATAGGAACGAAGCAAGTTAGAAAAAAAGCTTGTTAAAATTAAAATATATTGAAATGATTGAATAAATCCTGATATTTAGACCTATGAAACTGAAGGTTATCACTAAAGCATATACACTCAATTAATTTCTAATAACATAAAACTGTATACATTTTCCTCGAAATATTTTTTTAGATAGGTTTGCAAAAGAGGCTATAAAGCATCGTAATAGCAATGTATTACATGTTGCCATGTTGCCATATCATTTGAGTTTACAATATGCTTTATTCGGATAAAATATACGTATAACGTATATTACAGAAGCGCCTCAAATGGCAGAATCGTGAACTAAAATATACTACTTGAACTAAATTACCACCTCATGAAAAATTTTCTTTACTTCCATATAGCAACACTGTCTATTGTACTTTATGAATTCAACCTTGCCCAACCTATTAATTTTTTCATTCTCGATAAATTGCGCCAAAATAACTTGAAGCCAGGAGAAGAAAAGAAGGTTGACATTAGACGTCAGGTATATTGACGCCTCAATTCGCTCGAAGCCTTAATGTATGGTGGATGCATGTTATCTGAGGCGCTAAAGATAGTAGAATATATATATATATATATATATATATATATATATATATATATATATGTATATATATAACATAACAAGATCACGTAATAAAAGTTTTTTAAAGTTGTTTATTTTTTTTTATTATAATTGAAAAAAAAATAAAAAATGTTAACCATTTGTTTTGCTATTGTTGTTTTTGCATTAAACGAAGGCATGTAATAACATTCGAAAAACAATTTTTAGGACATTTGTTTCTAAACAAATTGATTAGTTTAATATTAAAAAATAAATTACCATTTTGTTGTCTAGCACGTTAATCGCCCAAATGAGACAATAAAATTTTGTCTCCCAGGCCCCCATTTTTGCTTGCTTGAGAGAATAGTAAAGTTATTTTTAATTAATATTTTTCTTTTGCATATCCTTGACAATGAAAATAAAAGTTTAGGCTCAAAAGTTGATTGGGACCACAGGCCCTATATTTCAATATTCCTTATATGTGATCTTAACGGAGGTTCACAAAGCAGTAGTGGCCGTATGTCATTCGCAGGCCTGGGCGGCTCTATTCTTTTGAGAACAAAAGGCCGGTTCACATGGCGACTAACGTGCTAGAGAATATAATGTTGAAAAAAAAATATTTTCTTACATAAAAATCTTGTTGTTTATAATCGTTTTTTTATGTTTCTATTATTAATAATTATTTAAGAATATGTTTTTCCTTCAAAAAACATAATTGGCATTGGAATAACAAAAAATAAAAAAAGTTTATTAAAAATGTAATTGTTTATCAAGTTAACAATTTGTTTTAAACAAATTCCAGATTATATTTTTTTCTGAAACAACTAAAAATTACAAAATCAACCATATGCAACTGTGTGATTTTTTTTGAATTATGCTGTATATTTTTTTATAGAAATAGATGAAAAAACAGATAATGAATGATTTTACAAAAAAAACTGTTTATCTTGAGTATTTATTAACAAAAATTTGATTAACAAATAGTCTGATTCACAAGAGCCATTTCGTTCGTTAGAGAAGGCCTCCACGTGAAATTATGAACAAGGTGTCATTGGATGCGGAATTTTATCTATATATGATTTACGCTTCGTCCCATATTTGCAAAAAAACAAACCCCCTTTTTTCAGTAAATTGTTTATAACTTTTGCAATTTTTGCGAGCGGAACTTTATTTTTTTTCAAATAATCTACATGCTATTCCAAATCCTAATCTTTGAAGCAAATGATGATTAAAAAAAAAAAGTTCCTTAAAAAAAATTATTGCTTAAAAACGTATTTGTTAATTAGCAATTTTTTTTACCACTTATAATTAATATTTGGGAACTATTTTTCAAATCATAATTCATCTTGCTTTTCGATATTTAAAAAAAATATTTCAATTATTTAAACAATAGAAGATACAAATTAAAAAAAAACATTTTCATGCAGCTTTCGATAATAAAAAAACGGATCATTAAAAATATAAAAATGATTATTAAAAATTTTTAATTTTGCAACTACGTAAATTGTTAATAAAAAATTGTTTTTTTCATTTTTCCAACGGATATCTATTCTGAAGCCTTTTGAGAATAGCTCCAAGGAAGGAAAAAATCTCAGATTTATAGTTTAACAATTATCACACCTGCAATGTTCATGTTCAAGCAGCAAAATTGTTAATTAACTATTGCATAACTAATAGAAAAATCGCGATAATTTTTTTTTTGCAGGCGGATTATTGTTTATTCATCTATCTAGTGAGTGCCTGAATTTTTTCATTTCTTAATTGCGCAAGCCAGAGTACCCGTTTTCGGCCGTATGAATATTGGTCCTACAGTTCCGGGAGCTGACCTTTCCTCCTCTTTTCGAATCTATTTTTAGATTTCAAAAATCTCAATTAGTTTTTGAGATATTTGCAAAAAACCAAACCCCTTTTTTTTCAGTAAATTTTTTATAACTTTTGCAATTTTTGCAAGAGGTACTTTAATTTTTACAAAAATCATATACATGCTATTCCGAATCGAATGACACCTTGTTCATATTTTGCGAAATTATTGAAAAAAATTGGCCAAAAAAGCACTTGTTGACTGGACTATAAGTGGTAAATGAAACAAACTTCGACCGAACGACGAAAGATGGAACGATCTACTTACTCTATCCGCTAACGCCATCTATTAAATTGATTGACAATTAATGACAAACCAGGGAAAGAACACTTAACACCACCACCAAGCAGCCACGCATTTCTACCCTCAATCATCGTAGGGAAAAATCTTTATTTTCATTAGTAATTACATATCCAAAAAAAATTCACTATCTCATAAACAATGTATTTGTTTATTACAACTTTTTAAACAATTGTAGTAAAAAATAAAAAACTGAATTCAAATGGCTTTTTTACAATAAAAAATCATATCAATCAGAATATTTGAAAAAAAAATTTTTTTCAATATTTTATTTGTTTTTACTTCTTCAGCATCTTTAATTGTTAATAAAAAAATGGAAAATATATATTTTTTTAATTTTTCCATCGAGGATCTTTTCTAAAGCTTTTAAAGAACAGCTAAAAAAAAATTAAAAAAATCTCAAAAATACTCAAGATATATAGTTTTTTTTTGTGAATTCATTCATTATCTGTTTTTTCATCTATTTCTATAAAAAATTATATACCGTAATTTTAAAAAAATCTGAAAAATATATGTTTTTTTTTGACACAGTTGCATATGGTTGTTTTTGTAATATTTAATTGTTTCAGAAAATTTTTTTAATGAGATCTGGAATTTGTTTATAACAAATTGTTAACTTCGAACTGTGTATATTTTACACTCGAGTGTTTTTGAGCTATTTATTACTTTGTGTCATTTTGATTGTGGATCATGGAGGTTCGCCTTGTCCTGGTGGAATATTGAGGATCATCTTCCAGGAGGTGTACCATTGGGGTAATTACCGAGGTGAATTCCCCACGCCCTGGGGGACATTTCCAGAGGGATTCACCAGGTCATAGAGGGCCTTCTCCGGGGGATTTTTTCCCGGTTCTGGTGGGGTCCGTCGTGGATATTGTGAGCTGGGAGGATGTGCCTGGTTTGGCGGCCCCGGAGATAATAGCCCCCGGATTTTATTGATGCACCCGGAGTTAATTGCCGCCTCCAGCTTTTAATGCCGCTCCGGAGTTTTTTTTTCGCCCGGAGTTTTTTCTCTCCCGGAGTTTTCAGGCATTTTTGTTAATATATTGATCTTTTGCATGTGTAAGTTTATTGCTTGTACGTGTTTATGAGTATCGATTCGATATAGTTGCGTATCTGGCGCTAGATGTCGCGACGTGTTCGCCGCAGCGGACTACTCGTTTCTCCGTACAGAAAAGTGATGAATACTGCGAGTAATTTTATTTAAGGCATCGCTTCTGGCTTTCTTTTTCATTTTTGCCACGTTTTCAGCTTTAAAACTCATTTTTGAGGTTAGTTACCCATATCAGACCCAATTGGTTGGGTCTGTTATGGATTACTTACCTTCAAAACGAGTCTTACAGCTGAAAATGAGGCAGTAATGAAAAAGAAAATTCAGGAATATTTCTGTAATATCAACAAATTTATGAAAACTCTGGATATTTCTTATTTGATAAAGGAATAGCGTTGTCAGGCTGCTCTAAGGGGAGAGACGGATGATGATGTAAATATAGAAAATGTGAAACTTGGAGAAGATTTCTAATGCTCAATCAGAATTAGCTTCTGGTAGTTCTTCAGTGAATTAATTATAAAAGAGAGAATGAGGATATGGGAACTCTCAAAATCAAATCCGAAACTTTGGAGATTCCCCGCCTACACTTTGATCTTAGCCAGAAGGCCGAGAATTCGATTTGAAAGGATATAAATAGGATAGCTGTAGCATGAGCACGGATAACGTCAATCGCTTCACACCCTCAGCCGTCGCCTTATTTGTAGTGACGCCATTAAGTGGACTCGCGACATTTACGTCGAACACCTAACAGGGGTTAGACAATATTAATAATTCTTAATGTACCTCAACTACTGTGATATCTCCCTGTGATAAGATCGACTGTTTTGTTTTTAAATACTTCACCATGACTTTATTTTTACAATTTTATCCTTTACAATGTTATATGTAATTGTCTCTTTTTATCGTACTATATTGTTCCTATATCTTTTTTTGCCATTGACAATATAAGACTGAGTTCAAATTTTGCTCTAAAGAAAACCATATTTCGACAATATTTTGTATCCAATGATTATGTGATTTCTATTTAGAAATATTTTCTAATAAAAGTATCAATCTGTTCCTATCAGCTCAATATCTGATACGCTCCGCATGCGGAGCCAGTATATTAAACTGATTTTTGGAATTTGTTGAAGGGTAAGGGGCTTGCTCCACCTCCGTCGCGGGTTTGGCCCGGTATTGCAGTTGTGATAACCATGATACATCAAGTATTTTAATGTATCCATGTGTAATACCATTGACTGGAGAATGAATAAAAAGTCAACGTTTTTATTGTCGTTCGAAATTAAATGCGGCCGCGGTAAGAGTGAAAGAATGTAACAGCTCGTAAAATTGACACCTCCCCTATCACTTGCATCGGCACGCCAAACGAATCGACGACTATATTTTCAGACATTCATAACTAATCTTCATATAACGTCTCGACAGATAAATCACTCGCGGTCTTTTTGAAACGATAATAGGTGCGGCGATAGCGGGAAGGAACTTAAGGGGTTACGTAAACTATAAAATGTAATGACCTATTAATGTAACATATCATGGCGGCATTGTCATGTCAAAGGCGAGTCGGAATGTTCTCAGACACATAAATTAAATTTATGTCAACAGTCAACGAAGTTCAGTTTTCAATCAGATATTCAGTCGACCATCAGATTCCATTCTGTGCAGAGCGATGCTCTGTTATAAGTTTTATAGTTATGAAGCAACTTAAAGTAAAGTCAAGTTTCACCTAGAGAAGATGCATTCCCATCTTCCTACGCGAAGTAAGCGTAGACTTGTTTAATTTGACTCTGAAACGATATTAGTTGTTTTTATTGATTTCCTTTTAGAAAAAAAAAAAAAACAATTTTCAAAAAATTGGATGGGTCCATATGGTCCCGCTAGGCGCTTTCCTGGTTGAATTACTTCACGATGAAAAAAAACTAATTCCTTGTTTTGAAAGTTTTTATTCCATTATACATTGCAGAATCAAGCATTAACTACAGTAAAAATCACCAAGTATCTATTGGCATTGAAAATCTTGAAAAAAACTACTGCAATGTCGAACTTGGTATTCATTACACATTGTTCTAACTTTTTTCTGTACAATTTGAGGCAGCACATCGCTTTCTGTTGCCCTCTGGGACTGGAATTAGGCAATAATCAAGCCTATCCTGTCTCTTGTTAGCAGACACACGTAGCTCTTCACCCACAGGAGAAGATGGTCCACCACTCGGATTCGGAGGATTTTTGCTCCCTGTCAGATATTATTGAAATTGTAATAAATAAATCAAGTGAATCAAGATCTGGGCTGCATATGAATTCTGTCACTTCGCCTTCATTGTCTGAAGCTTATGGTATATCTCGTGCACCTTGAAGTGTGATTCTCCCAAAATAACAAAAATCTAAATTCATTTTAGCTTGGCGCCTAGCGGTTCCATATGGGACCACTAACATTTACACACCAATATAAAAAAAAGTTAAATTTTGATAGTAATTTCGAAAAATAATATAAAAAATATATACTTTTTAGCAAGTTTCAACTACAATGATAATTGGGTGATAATTTCTAGAATATACTGAAATCTACTTACCGTAATTGGAACCCGCAATTTTTATCCATTGCACAATTGCACTAAAAACAATTTTCGGTCACAACCAGCTAAATCTCAAAATACGCATAAACACTGCTTCAGTTTACTCTTCAGTACCTCATCCAACAGAATAATGCAATCTGTATTGATTCAGATTGTTCTTGTCCATGCCTGTACCTAATAATTGGGAAGGGCTTAGGTGGGTCAATATGGGCCCGGTAGGTGCTAATGGGTTAATATTTATCAAGAAGATAACTAATCATATTACGACAAGTGGTGCCATGCCCTAAAGGGTCCTGGGGGTCATCACCGATATGGATTTTCCAGTCCGAGGTGTGCCATGCCCTAAAGGGTTCTGGAGGTCATCACCGATATGGATTCCCCACGTCCTGGTGGTAATTTCCAGAAATATTCACCGGGTCATGGAGGGGCCTTCTCCGGGAGACTTTTTCCCGCACCTAGTGGGGTCCGTCGGGGCCTCTTTGTTTATTTCCCCCGATTTTATTGACGTCCCAAAGTTTATTGTCGCTTCCAGTGTTTATTGCCCTCGGATTTTATTGACGCCCCCGGAGTTTCCTGGTGCGTAAAAACCTCTGGGTGGAGCGGGAGATAAATGATATCCGAGGGTGATAATATTAATGCGGACACTACGATGGTCGTTAATTCTTTTTTATTGTCATCCCCTGGAGCAGTCAGTGTGGATGACATAAGAACTGTCCTTTTCCGGTTTCGGATAAACTTACACACAAAATTGCAAAATGGCGGGCGCGACAATTTTCCTATTGAAACAAAACTTTGCGGTAATTACCGATGACTGGAATGGAGCTTATTTCGATATGTACACCGGAGACAACAGCGGACATCTAGTTTTCCGGACGATGGGATCATCGATTTGCGAACATTAATAAATTAGTTATGCTTTATATTTTAAAATGGGCCGATCCCGGCTGTACTGCAATACCGGGCCAACCCGCGACGGAGGTGTAGCAAGCCCCTTAACCCTCCATCAAATTCCAAAAATAAGTTTAATATACTGGCTCCGCATGCGGAGCGTATCTGATATTAAGCTGATGAGAACAGATTGATACTTTTATTAGAAAATATTTGTAAATAGAAATTACATAGTCATTGGGTACAAAATATTGTCGAAATATGGTTTTCTTTAGAGTAAAATTTAAACTCAGTCTTATGATATTGTCAATGGCAAGAAAAGATATAGGAACAATATAGTACGATAACATTGTAAAGGATAAAATTGTAAAATTGGAGCCATGGTGAAGTATTTAAAAACAAAACAGTCGAACTTATCACAGGGAGATATCCAGTGGTTGAGGAATTAAGAATTATTGATATTGTCCAACCCCTCCCAGATAACACAGGATATCCTATGGATATCCATTTCATGTTCCAATTCTGGTCGGGATATCCCTGGATTTGAAATGGACATCCATGAGATATACATTGAAGGATTTGAAATGGATATCCTTCAGAAGATATCATATGGATGGCCATAAGATTTCCGGAGCAAATATGGATAAGTTTAAATTGCAAGATTCATTTTTATTGTGTCAATTTCTGATTTTCTTCCATGCTCGTACATATGGATTAATTTTTTTGGAAAATTCTCATGTTTCGTTTTTCTACTTGATTTGAAATGGATATCCATCGACGGATTTGAAATAGATATCCTTCAGAAGATATCCTAGGGATGGCCATGAGATATCCAAGGCAATCATAAATGAATTTAAACATTCTCGTAGATACACAAATTATACCTTTTCAAAACTTATACGTTGTCGCGTGGACCCTCTGCGACAGCCTGGTCATACTATACGCATAATTACTGGCGACGTCTGTCATTTTATTTTGTCGAGGAAGGTCATGTCCATAGACAAATTAAAAATAAAGAGACTGTTTGAAACATTGGCGATCTTGACCACCAAGTTTTTGGTACGGCCAGTCGCGCATGGAGGCGCTGCCCGCAATCAACAGACGACTGACATGATAATTTTCCAATTTCGACATTTGTCAGAAAATGACAAACCACGTAATAATTTCAGAATAATTCTACTGTTAATTGTCATCGAAAAATTAATTATAGAAATTATACTAATGGACTTGAATTATGAACCCAACGTCGAAAATGGAATGTTTTGTTATTCGAGTTGACGCTGAAATTCCTCGAAATATTCTTTCATAAGGTAAAATATAAGCTGCTTTTCACAAACTGATACTTATTTCCATCCATTAGTTGCAGAAATTTTTTCACAAACTGATACTTATTTCCGTCCATCAGTTTCCATTTTCTATCACCATTTGAGGAAGTACGAAGAGTATCATCAAACTGGAGTATTTGTTAAGTATACCTACTCGTTCTCCTTTGTGCTAATATATGAACAAAATTATTGAAGGTTTGTTGTAAATGTAATTTGTTTTTATTTTGGTTGATTTGATGATAAGACTGAAGAATATTTTCAATTTTGTTGTTTTTCGGAGTTTTATTGTTTTGTCTGTAGTTGTACCTTGTCCTAGATACAATAAAATGTGTTTTTATAGTGTTCAACTTATTATTCTTGTTTTATAAGATCTTTGATTTTGTTCTTGATATCATGAAATAAAGATTTACTTTGAAATTTTATTTTAACCACGAACGAACTAACAGATTCTACGAATCGATTACTATATATATTTTATCAGTGATCGATTTGCCATTCCTGTATTTCATATGATACAACCATTCATATGGAATGAAGAATTGCAAATCGATCACTTATGAAATATATACCATATCAATCATATAAAAGTAACACATTTGAAAAACCCGCCTTATCTCATTCGGTTCTACCAACTGTATTTAGTTCGGCCAGTTGCGAGATATGTCGCCACTGTCTAAACGTGGTGCCAACTTTTACTGCAGGTTTGACAACTCTCTTTATTTTTAGTTTCTCTATGGTCATGTCATAGCACTGAATCCAAACAAAAGATCGTCTGTGGCGTTTTGCATTGGTGTTATTTTTGAGTCGTGTTTTTTTTCTATTTTCCTTCGTTTTTGATACCCTGTTGGTCTGGACATTTCATCTGTAGCAATTGATTGTTTCCAAAGGAAATTATATATTGGCCGAATACAGGTAAATATCAATTGAAAAGGACATAACCTATAAACATCCATTATTTCCAATACATTTTTATGTGTTTGCTATTTGAGTTTCGATATTTTCAGAACTGCTGAAAAGCACGTCGTTACATTTGCCACAATACACGAGTTTTTCAAATGTCACAGTACCCATATTAAAAATGGCGTGAATGCCTACAACAGTGGACATGTGATGAAGATGATTTATCAGTAGATTCAAACATTTTCCTATTGATTGCACTGAAAAAATGAATTTTTCGGAAGAATATTTGGGAACTGGATCGAAATTCTAAGCTGCTGTAGGTAAGTTGTAAGTTTTTCTATTCCTTTTTCTAGAACTTTTTTTTTGGTACGTAGATGAAATCTCAAAAATAGGAGCAGGAACACTGAATGACTTTGTGAATCGATGCCTTTCTTCCTTGCTCACTAATATGTTTGCCTCCGAATATAGCTGGTATGGAGCAAAAAAAAATTAACTGGACAACTAAAACTGGCTGAATTATAATAGGTGAAAAGCCCATTCAGTTGTTCAATTTATTTGATAATAATTTGTATTGCCTCATAACAGACTGCTAGTTCAGTGAGAATGCAAAATTGCCAAGAAAAGTTTATGTCAAAAATGCTTATATATATATATATATATATATATATATATATATATATATATATATAAATCATAGTATACCAATAAAAAGAGAGAGAAAAACTATGGCAATGGTATATATTATCATCATCAGTATTCGAATTCAAAAGAAAGCATAATATTTCTAAATATTTTCTTGTAGATTTCAACATAAATTATACCCGTTGAATATATACATATCATTTCAGAAGCGGCTGACCTTAGTGATTCGACGGAAAATAAAAAAGCTACTGAAGAAGCCATCTGAGCTTGGCTGAGAAGGGCCAAAGAAAGGCATCTGTCATCTTCTGGAATAAAGGAAACACCTGATGGACAAAGAAAATAGCATTCAATTATTTCTTTAACTTTATTTTTTTGATTATTCTGCATTTAATATTCAAATGTTTTTATTTTAGAGTTTACATATACATTGTATTTGTTGATAACCCCGAAGTTTATGAATTTTTTTTTATACCAGAGTTTATTATAATTTTTTTTTTTTTAATATTTATTTTTTTCCTTTTAATCATTATTTTTATTTTAAAGTTTATAAAAAATTTTTTTATACCAGAGTTTATTAATAATTTTTTTTTGTTCAATACCATTATTTTATTTCCCTCCAGATCGCTATCACTATATTTTATCTTCGATGGATATCCCCGAAGGATATCTTTCGAATATGAAGGAATCTTTCAGATATATTTTGAATATCCCTGAAGGATATCTCATGGATATTCCTGAAAGATATCTTTGAAGTATATCTTGTGGATATCTTTGAAAGATATCTTATGGAATCTTTGAAAGATATCTTATGGACATCTCTGGAGGATATCTTATGGATATCCTTGAAGGATATTCTTGGATGTACAGGTTGTTCCACTTTGGACATCTATCGGATGTCCATAAGATATTTTTTGGATATAATTGGATGTCCATAGTACATCCATAAAATTCATGAAGGATGTCCAATGGATATCCATTGGATGTCCATGTGTTATCTGGGCTGTTAGGTGTTCGACATAAATGTCGCGAGACCACTTAATGGCGTCACTACACATAAGGCGACGCATGAGCGTCGCGTACCTTGGGGACACCCCGCACTTCCTTAGGACTTCTTCATTTTCAGGGTCCCACGTTCCTAGAGCCCCCACGATGAATGCATCCACTGATGTCTCGTACCCTTGAGCTCGCAGTTCCTCAGCAATGCCGTTGTATTTTTCCAGCTTGGCTTGCCTGGCTCTGGAGAGGGCCTGGGGTTCATTCTCGAATGGAATCGAGACGTCCACGATGTCTGGGCGGAGGTTCGAATTTGTGTTTGGGACCTGCCTGTTCATGGATATGGTGCCCAGGCGCTGGGGAATTGCCTCGACCAGGCGATCTTGGACCGCGTTGTGGCGTTTTTGCCAGGCTGCAGCGCGTATTCTGCAGTGATTGAGAACGTGAGGGAGAGTTTCGTTCTGGTCTACACATCTCCGACAGCGCTTGTCCCCCATTGCCGAACCTCCTTGTCGCATTTAGGGGGCACGCAGTCCAGACGAGCCCTGTGTATGAACCTCCAGTCACAGAAACGAGTCGCGAAGCCGCTTCTCAAAAAGTGGTTGCTTGCGGCGCTCTTCGAGAAACACTTAAACGTTTTTCCCTGATCAGGTTTACGTGAGAGCAAGGCGGCGTAAAGTTTCTGAGAGCGTCCTTTTTTTTGTTTGGAATTGTCGTACCCAACGGTCGAGGTTTGGCTTATCACTTATGCCTATACTGAGAGGGTTAATTTTATGAGTAATAAACATTCTAACTGAAAATCCCGCAACAGAAATCTGAAAAACATGGATTTTAAATAAAAAATCCCAAAACTACTCGAAGTCACTAAAACTGTTAAATCAACAAAAATGAGAAGATCCAAATCGGCAGTAGAATTGAGATCTTCCAAAATACCCGCTGGGTGGGGGAAGTCAAAATTACCGGGTGGGATTACAAAAGCCGTTTCCGTAATCTGAATGAAAAACACTGATTTGAAATTGAGATCATATTGGTGTGTTTTTCATTCAGCCGATGGAAACGGCTTTGTAATCCCACCCGGGAAATTTGACTTCCCCCACCCAGCGGGTATTTTGGAATATCTCATTTCTACTGCCGATTTGGATCTTCTCATTTCTGTTGGTTTAACAGATTTAGTGACGAGTAGTTTTGGG
Organism: Gonioctena quinquepunctata; assembly: GCA_018342105.1. NCBI lineage: Eukaryota > Metazoa > Arthropoda > Insecta > Coleoptera > Chrysomelidae > Gonioctena > Gonioctena quinquepunctata. The sequence goes on from JAFIRS010006429.1 coordinate 21,537, forward strand.
ATTTGGAAGTATGCTGATGTAATGACATTAATAGAATAGCTTGCAGTATCCATCACTTTTCTCTGCGGAGAAACAAGTAGTTCGCTGAGGCGAACACGCCGCGACATCTAGCGCCGGTTACGCAACCATTTCGAATCGATACACATAAACACGTACAACGCAACAAACTTACAAATGCGAAAGATCAATATATGAACAAAAATGCCGGAACTGATAAAAAAACTCCGGGACAGAGATAAATTCTGGAAAGGAAAATCTCCGGGGTGGCAATGAACGCTGGAGGCGCCAATAAACTCCGGGGGGCGTCAATAAAATCGGGGGGCAATAAACAAAAAAGCCCCGACGGACCCTACTAGGTCCGGGAAAAAATCTACCTCGGTGATGACCCCCAGGGCATGGCACACCTCCACGGACATGATCCCCAATATTTCACCAGGGCGAACCTCCATGGAGATGGTATCCACAATAAAAGTGACACAAAATGCACTAAATATCTCAAAAATACCTGAGCATAAAATATACACAGAAAGGGTAAAGGTACCCAGAGAGGACTCGACCGGTCTACTTCCTTCCCACCCAGGATATGACGTCCTCAGGAAACAATTCAATCTGTTTCCACCATATCACTTCACACAACCTAGGATGAAGATGAATAAGTCTAAAGAAAGAAGACATCATTTCAATTTATAAAAATAGATTTTTTTTTATTTTTATTTAGTTTACCCAACCTTCCACACTCTCCCAGAAAAACGAAAAACACAAACAAAATGGACAAAAATTCTTACAAAAGTGCACAAAACAAACAGACGACACAATTACAGACATACAAAACGACAAAATACATCAAACCCACTCACTAATAAAAAAAATTCTTCCAGCTTCACTGCACGTATTTTAAATGAAATGTAAAAATATAATAAAATAAACTAAATAGGAAACGAAATATTTTAGAAATGTAAATTCCTATGCAACAGTCGCATCTTTCCTCGCACCATACAATTAAAATTATTTTCAAAATTATAGAATTTGGTATGTAAACAAACAATAGGAAATAATATAATACAGTACTGTCCCTGAAAAGAATTAAGTCTAGCAGCAGGGACTTGTACTAAAACTGGAAATAAATAATATTTTGAATTTAATTGAACTCCGGGGCGACAGTAAAACTCCAGGGCGACAGTAAATCTCGGCGCGGCAATAAACTCCAAGGATGGCAAAAAATCTCTAGCAATGGACAAATTCAAGGGAAGTAAAACTATGAAAAATGCCAGAAATTAATGGAAATAATAAAAAGGAACGAAAACACTGGAAACTCCGAAAACGGTGATTACATTTCGAGAGAGACGATAAACTCCAGGAACGGAAATTGTCTCAGGGAACGGCAAACGAGTTGAAAGAAATATTGAATATCTAGAAACTGATGAAATATTGGGAAAAAGAATAAACTTAGCGGATGACAATAAAATCGGAGAACGGTATATAAGTCTCTAATAGTATTTCTCTTTAAATAATGCTATAGTATTGTACAAATTCCGGGATAGCCCCTGGCGGCGGTGGAGGTGGAACTATCCGGGGACGATGAAATGGAACTTTATACAATATTCCGGAAACTGGTGAAAATCGAGAAATCAATTAAATTGTTCAGAAACACAAAAAAACAAATTGTTGAATCAAATAAAACTTATTTGAATAAAAGGCACGGTACTTTCAAATGCAAATAGCCAAATTTATCCTGCAGAATGAATTTTACTTACAGGATAAGTAAAAAGATATCTTTTCACTTTCGGATAGATGAATAGGTATTTATGTGACAGATAAAGCACACCTAACCTAAGGAAGTAGCATGTCATTGTAATATTTTTGGTTGTATTTTTATTTACTTTTCAAGTTTGGTGGTGTGTGGTGCTTTTTACGGAAGATTTCTGAAGTATATTGGCAGGTATGTTGCACATTAATGCTTTTTATCTGACTGGATTTTAGAATAGATAGGTATATTTTAGGATTTAGAGCTACTGAATGATCCTGATATTGAGCTGATTGAAGATATAATTTCTGATCGAGGTATGATTTGAGGCCAAGAACCGACCACTTTATCAATTGGAATGATCATGAATTCTACAATAGATTTCGATCAAAGCTACAGTCTCATTAATTCTACAACAAATTGAAAGAGATCTTCGAAATCGAACTGATTGGTATATTTATGTAGGTATAGTATTAGTATACACATTATTATTTTCAATTTATCAATTTAAATCGTGCTGATACTACAATGGATAAAGTACTGCTCACGTTGAGGTTTCTGGCAACTGCAGATATTTACAACTCCATAGAAGACCTTATAGGAGTTCACAAAACTTCTGCAGGTCGTATAATTAGGCAAGGAATTATTACTATTTGTAATCTATTTCCTCTAAGAGGAGTAGGAAGAAGGAAAAATATATTTTTATAATATATCTCATTTTCCCAGAGTTATAGGAGCAATAGACTGTACGCATATAAAGATTCAGTCTCCTGGAGGAGAAAATGCAGAAGTATATCGTAATCGAAAAGGGTATTTTTCTTTGAATTGTCAGGTTATTGTTTGCAATGAACAATTAAGAATAAATGATTCGATAAGTCGTTGGCCTGGCTCCGTAAATAATAATCATATGTTTGAAAATTCTGCTGTGAAAATGAGACTACAAAACCAGGAAATGGTGTCTTAGTTGCTGATCGAGGCCGTAAAACCTTATTAAATAATCGAAACAATCATTAGTATTCTCAAAATTTTATAAATGTATTTAATCAAACATAGGTACCAACTTAAAATTATGAACTGTTTCATTTAATATTTATTTGTAGGCCTAGTAGCTTCATTTTCCATTCGTGTTTTTCTTGAGCGCGTTTCTCTTCCTGTTTTATATGGTGTATCTGCTGCCTGACTAATTATTCCCTTAGATCTAGCAGAATCTCAATTTTTTTGTTTCTATCCTCAGCCTTTCTCCTTCTTGGAGTTAGCAGTGGGTGTTTTATAGATTTCAGGGCCGCAGCTCTTTCCATGCCCCATTGGCATTTTTTTTTGCTTTTTATACTGAAATTATAGAAAGTGACCAAACTGTTTTGTTCCACTACTGTTGTTTATTTTCCAAAAGGTGTTTTTCTTTTAGGGTCAAACGAATTAACAAACGGGTCCCTTCAGCAGTAAAATTAGCAGCTCGAACCCGTTTCTTCTTTTCCATCGACATCGAAATGGTAACACAACACACACAAAACGTTTAATAATTTAAAAATGGATAAAGTATTATAAAACATAAAATCGCCATCAAAATGTCAAAACAAATTTTATTTGACGTTTGTCATTTTTGTTTTCTATTTCTGTCTAACATATAGGATTTCTAAGATGACTATATTCACGTATGACGTATGGAAGTATCTAATGCCACAATCATTGAATTGTTTGTTATCTTTCGGATAACTTTACCTGAAAGTACCATAATTTATCCTCCAGATTGCGAATGCTCGTTTAATTATCTGACAAATTGTTATTCACCAGATAGTGGCAAAATTATATGAAAGTGAAAGTACCGGGTCCCAAACAAATAAAATTGTCGAACCTATGACAAAATATAATCTCCAAACGAGCAAAATTATTTCTTGGTTTTGGATTAAATTTAAAGTTTCAATCAACTGAAACGAATTTTCATTAACCAATTATATCTTATTCGACCAACTCTATTCACAACTCGTTTTGGCAGAAATGTTGTTTCAACCAATAGACTAGTCGAGAAGTGAGTTTCCTGCGAAAAATAGTTCCATGTCTCCAAAAAATATGAGCAATAACTCATTCGATTCGGGATACAATACTGAAAAACGATTTTTTTGGGTTTTTTTTTGCTGACGAAAATTGCAATTGTTATTAACAAAAACAAAAAAAAGGGGTTCAGTTTTTTGGGAATAACTCAAAAACTATAAGGGATAGTGGAAATCGGAAAAAAGATTTTTGAAGAGGGGGAAATTTCAAATAAAAAAGTTCACTCTATCTCCATTGATTATAATTTTAATTTAACGCTGAAAATAGGGCTCCGCGCGACCGCTACAGCATGCGCGCGCCGTCTCTAAAGACCATATAAAATATATTTTTTATAGTATTAAATACCAATTTGACTAGTTTTACAAATTATGCTATGTTTTTAACTCTTGAAAGGACAAGGTCCCGTTAGAAAAAAAAATAAGTTTATTTTTCAACAAGTTGGGCATTTGTTAATCAGTCCTTATTTTTCGGACCTCGGTTTTCATAAAAAACGGCATAAATGTAAGAATAATAGCTTTAAAAAATTGTTCGCTCTTTGGAGCCCTTTATATATATATATATATATATATATATATATATATATATATATATATATATATAACATAACAAGATCACGTAATAAATGTTTTTTAAAATTGTTTATTTTTTTTATTATAATAAAAAAAAAAAATTATAACCATTTGTTTTGCTATTGTTGTTTTTGCATTAAACGAAGGCATGTAATAACATTCGAAAAACAATTTTTAGGACATTTGTTTCTAAACAAATTGATTAGTTTAATATTAAAAAAAATGACCATTTTGTTGTCTAGCACGTTAATCGCCCAAATGAGACAATAAAAATTTTGTCTCCCAGGCCCCCATTTTTGCTTGCTTGAGAGAATAGTAAAGTTATTTTTGAATTAATATTTTTCTTTTTGCATTATCCTTGACAAAGAAAAGAAAAGTTCTAGGCTCAAAAGTTGATTGGGACCTCCAGGCCCCATATTTCAATATTCCATAATATGTGATCTTTACGGAGGTTCACAAAGCAAGTAGTGAAGCCCGTATGTCATGTCGCAGGGCCTGGGCGGCTCTATTCTTTTGAGAACAAAAGGCCGGTTCACATGGCGACTAACGTGCTAGAGAATATAATGTTGAAAAAAAATATTTTCTTACATAAAAATCTTGTTGTTTATAATCGTTTTTTTATGTTTCTATTATTAATAATTATTTAAGAATATTTTTTTCCTTTAAAAAACACAATTGGCATTGGAATAACAAAAAATAAAAAAAGTTTATAAAAATGTAATTGTTTATCAAGTTAACAATTTGTTATAAACAAATTCCAGATTATATTTTTTTCTGAAACAACTAAAAATTCAAAATCAACCATATGCAACTGTGTGATTTTTTTTAAATTATGGTGTATAATTTTTTATAGAAATAGATAAAAAAACAGATAATGAATGATTTTACGAAAAAAAAACTGTATATCTTGAGTATTTATAACAAAAATGTGATTAAACACCGCTAGAATACATTATGAACTTGACATTAATTAAATAAATCCGTGTATTTCATGAACAATTAATGTTAATGACTGAAACCCACATTTTTTTTAATAATTCAAATACTAGCCTACAAAATCGGCTTGAAGTACAAATAGTCTGATTCACAAGAGCCATTTCGTTCGTTGGAGAAGGCCTCCACGTAAAGTTATGAACAAGGTGTCATTGGATGCGGAATTTTATCTATATTTGATTTACGCTTCGTCCCATATTTGCAAAAAACCAAACCCCCTTTTTTCAGTAAATTGTTTTTAACTTTTGCAATTTTTGCGAGCGGAACTTTATTTTTTTTTTAAATCATCTACATGCTATTCCGAATCCTAATCTTTGAAGCAAATGATGATTTAAAAAAAAAACGTTCCTTAAAAAAAAATATTGCTTAAAAACGTATTTGTTAATTAACAATTTTTTTTACCACTTATAATTAATATTTGGGAACTATTTTTCAAATCATAATTCATCTTGCTTTTCGATATTTAAAAAAATAGTTTCATTTAATTTTTCATTGTATATTTAATAAACAATTTATTTGTTTATTAAATAAACGATGAAACCTAAAATATTTTTTTTAAATATCGAAAAGCAGGATAAATTTTGATTAAAAAAAATGGCCCCTTAATATTAATTATATGTGCTAGAAAAAAATGGTTAATTAACAAATACGTTTTAAAACAATACATTTCTTTTAAATCATTTGCATCAAAGATATATTTTCAAAAAAATATATTTCAATTATTTAAACAATAGAAGATACAAATAAAAAAAAACATTTTCATGCAGCTTTCGATAATAAAAAAACATCATTAAAAATATAAAAATGATTATTAAAAATTTTTAATTTTGCAACTACGTAAATTGTAATAAAAAACTGTTTTTTATTTTTCCAACGGAATCTATTCTAAGCCTTTTGAGAATAGCTCCAAGGAAGGAAAAAATCTCAGATTTATAGTTTAACAATTATCACACTTGCAGTGTTCATGTTCAAGCAGCAAAATTGTTAATTAACTATTGCATAACTAATAGAAAAATCGCGATAATTTTTTTTTCCGGCGGATTTTTGTTTATTTATCTATCCAGTGAGTGCCTGAATTTTTTCATTTCTTAATTGCGCAAGCCAGAGTACCCGTTTTCGACCGTATGAATATTGGTCCTACAGTTCCGGGAGCTGACTTTTCTTTCAGGAAATTTCCTCCTCTTTCCGAATCTATTTTTAGATTTAAAAAATCTCAATTAGTTTTTGAGATATTTGCAAAAAACCAAACCCCTTTTTTTTCAGTAAATTGTTTATAACTTTTGCAATTTTGCAAGAGGAACTTAATTTTACAAAATCATATACATGCTATTCCGAATCGAATAACACCTTGTTCATATTTTGCGAAATTACTGAAAAAAATTGGCCAAAAAAGCACTTGTTGACTGGACTATAAGTGGTAAATGAAACAAACTTCGACCGAACGACGAAAGATGGAACGATCTACTTAGTCTATCCGCTAACGCCATCTATTAAATTGATTGACAATTAATGACAAACCTGGGAAAGAACACTTGTAACACCAAGCAGCCACGCATTTCTACCCTCAATCATCGTAGGGAAAAATCTTTATTTTCATTAGTAATTACATATCCAAAAAAAATTAACTATCTCATAAACAATGTATTTGTTTATTACAACTTTTTAAACAATTGTAGTAAAAAATAAAAAACTAAATTCAAATGGCTTTTTTACAATAAAAAATCATATCAATCAGAATATTTGAAAAAAAAAATTTTTTTTCAATATTTTATTTGTTTTTACTTTTTCAGCATCTTTAATTGTTAATAAAAAAATGGAAAATATATATTTTTTTAATTTTTCCATCGAGGATCTTTTCTAAAGCTTTTAGAGAACAGCTAAAAAAAAATAAAAAAAATCAAAAATACTCAAGATATATAGTTTTTTTGTGAAATCATTCATTATCTGTTTTTTCATCTATTTCTATAAAAAATTATATACCGTAATTTTAAAAAAATCTAAAAAAAATATGTTTTTTTTTGACACAGTTGCATATGGTTGTTTTTGTAATATTTAATTGTTTCAGAAAAAATATAATGAGATCTGGAATTTGTTTATAACAAATTGTTAACTTCAAACTGTGTATATTTTACACTCGACTGTTTTAAGCTATTTAGTACTTTGTGTCATTTTGATTGTGGATCATGGAGGTTCGCCTTGTCCTGGTGGAATATTGGGGATCATCTTCCAGGAGGAGGTGTACTATTGGGGTAATTACCGAGGTGAATTCCCCACGCCCTGGGGAACATTTCCAGAGGGATTCACCAGGTCATAGAAGGCCTTCTCCGGGGGATTTTCTCCCGGTTCTGGTGGGGTCCGTCGTGGATGGTGTGAGCTGGGAGGATGTGCCTGGTTTGGCGGCCCCGGAGATAATAGCCCCCGGATTTTATTGACGCACCCGAAGTTAATTGCCGCCTCCAGCTTTTATTGCCGCTCCGGAGTTTTTTTTTCGCCCGGAGTTTTTTCTCTCCCGGTGTTTTTTTATCAGTTTCCGGAGTTTTCAGGCATTTTTGTTAATATATTGATCTTTTGCATGTGTAAGTTTATTGCTTGTACGTGTTTATGAGTATCGATTCGATATAGTTGCGTAACTGGCGCTAGATGTCGCGACGTGTTCGCCGCAGCGGACTACTCGTTTCTCCGTACAGAAAAGTGATGGATACTGCGAGTAATTTTATTTAAGGCATCGCTTCTGCCTTTCATTTTCATTTTTTGCCACGTTTTCAGCTTTGAAACTCATTTTTGAGGGTCAGACCCACACTTGGGTGGGTCTGTTATGGATTACATACCTTCAAAACGAGTTTTACAGCTGAAAATGAGGCAGTAATGAAAAAGAAAATTCAGGAATATTTCTGTAACAACAACAACAAATTCATGAAAACTCTGGATATTTCTTATTTGATAAAGGAACAGCGTTGTCAGGCTGCTCTAAGGGGAGAGACGGATGATGATGTAAATATAGAAAATGTGAAACTTGGAGAAGATTTCTAATGCTCAATCAGAATTAGCTTCTGGTAGTTCTTCAGTGAATTAATTATAAAAGAGAGAATGAGGATATGGGAACTCTCAAAATCAAATCCGAAACTTTGGAGATTCCCCGCCTACACTTTGATCTTAGCCAGAAGGCCGAGAATTCGATTTGAAAGGATATAAATAGGATAGCTGTAGCATGAGCACGGATAACGTCAATCGCTTCACACCCTCAGCCGTCGCCTTATTTGTAGTGACGCCATTAAGTGGACTCGCGACATTTACGTCGAACACCTAACAGGGGTTAGACAATATTAATAATTCTTAATGTACCTCAACTACTGTGATATCTCCCTGTGATAAGTTCGACTGTTTTGTTTTTAAATACTTCACCATGACTTTATTTTTACAATTTTATCCTTTACAATGTTATATGTAATTGTCTCTTTTTATCGTACTATATTTTTCCTATATCTTTTCTTGCCATTGACAATATCATAAGACTGAGTTTGAAATTTTACTCTAAAGAAAACCATATTTCGACAATATTTAGTATGCAATGGCTGTTTAATTTCTATTTACAAATATTTTCTAATAAAAGTATCAATCTGTTCTTATCAGCTTAATATCTGATACGCTCCGCATGCGAAGCTAGTATATATTAAACTGATTTTTGGAATTTGATGGAGGGTTAAGGGGCTTGCTCCACCTCCGTCGCGGGTTCGGCCCGGTATTGCAGTTATGATAACCATGATACATCAAGTATTTCAATGTATCCATGTGTAATATCATTGACTGAAGAATGCTAAAAAGTCAACGTTTTTATTGTCGTTCGAAATTAAATGCGGCCGCGATAAGAGTGAAAGAATGTAACAGATCGTAAAATTGACACCTCCTCTATCACTTGCATCGGCACACCAAACGAATCGACGACCATATTTTCAGACATTCATAACTAATCTTCATAGAACGTCTCGACAGGTAAATCACTCGCGGTCTTTTTGAAACGATAATAGGTGCGGCGATAGCGGGAAGGAACTTAAGGGGTTACTTAAACTATAAAAAGTCATGGCGGCATTGTCATGTCAAAGGCGAGTCGGAATGTTCTCAGACACATAAATTAAATTTATGACTTTAACGGCGTATTGAAAACAATTCGAGATTCTATATAAAGGGGAAGTCAACAGTCAACGAAGTTAAGTTTTCAATCAGATATTCAGTCGACCATCAGATTCCATTCTGCAGAGCGATGCTCTGTTCTAAGTTTTATAGTTATGAAGCAACTTAAAGTAAAGTCAAGTTTCATCTAGAGAAGATGCATTCCCATCTTCCTACGCGAAGTAAGCGTAGACTTCGTGAAGTTTATCTAAAGAAGCCAATGGACTAGTTTAGTGATGTTGAAAATGCTATATTTGACGCGACGAAATGAAAATATAGATCAGAACTAATAAATCACTGATTTTTTTTTTAATCCATCAATAAATGACTGAGAAATAAATTATTTAAGTTCACGTATTTTAGCGCGGAACGTCTGTGGCCATCACGTAATGAACAACACACGACACGAACGAAGCAAATGACTGCACACCAATGAATTTGTAAGCACTCTGTGAATACCAGTCGCCTCGTTCATGTAACGTGACGTCTCACAATGGAGCGCCGCGTGTAATGAAATTATTCTTCCAAGCGCAACTTCAAAGTCCCATAACTTTTTCATTTCTAGAGATATTTTAATGACTCTTTCACATTTTTCTTTCATTTTACTTCAATTTTTAGAATTAATCCATAACAAAAAAATTAAAACTTCTCCATCAAACATATGCAGAATAATAGTGAAAGTGCAACTCTCAGAAATCATCTCAGTAATAACTGAATAAATGGAATTAATATTTATCAAGAAGCTAACTAATCATATTACGACAAGTGAACGCGTCATAAAACTCGATAACAAAAGAATAATTAAGTCATATTTAAAAACGTGGTATATTTCTCCAGTTGAGGGTAAGCGAATAAAACTGTTTATTTGGGAAGGTATATATGTATAGTGTAATAAAAATATATTTCATTATTGATTTCATAGTAGAAGAAATTATTGATTTGACAAAAGTAAAAATATTATCAATTGTTTGAAATAACTGAAGGACAGTTTTATTTTAATTGTCATCCTATATTTGTTTCCCATTTAAGTTTATTTTATATTCAATTTCATTTTGACTTTCTATACATTTTCTCCGTGAATTATACCAGGTGTATCAATTGCTGTTTTTATATTTTAGAAAATAATATAATATATATATATATATATATATATATATATTTATATAATAGGTAGCGACACCTATAATCTGTGTGGTGAAGCTTAGACCTGTTATATTCTCGTTATATTTATATATATATATATATATATATATATATATATATATATATAATTACAAGTCCTAATTGTATTACTATTTCGAAACTATCTGAGATTGGTTATTGTATAGCTCGTCCAGTATTGAAACGACCACTTTGGCCTTCCCCTACCTAACAACCAATTCTTATCGAAGATGCCCGAACTATGGCTAGTAATAGAAATCCCATAGGCGTACCAAATCATTTGGTATAGGCGATACAAGAGAAGTAGAGAACTTACACTCCTATAACTTCTGAACGGAAAAAATATTTTTCGACATATCTGCCAGAGGGATATGGATATATTTGTATAAGAAAATTTGAATAGATAACTGCACTACCTATTTATTAATCAAACAAACTAACCTTTCAAACGCTGCATGCCAAGACACTGGTGAAGATTCGCCGTAGCACTGCAAATCGTGTTTTCCCCCTCTCTACCTACCAAACGGTCGTTTCAATACTGGACGAGCTCTACTGTCAAATTAAGTCCCACGCTTCTTTACATACTGGGTGAGACAATATCTCAAGCCGCTCTGGGATATTGTTCAGTTATTGGTCAATAGACTAATAACACTCAGTATGGTTAAGGCTCAGCTATTAAAAAAACTAACGAGCAGCTACAACGTTTGGTTGGTCAGATGTGGGGTAATTATTGATCCCCAACGTCCCAGCAGCCACAGCCTTTGGTTGCAGGAGTGGTGTATTAATAAATAACACCCCGTATGGCCGCCTAAAACACAGTACCGCCTGGATCGGCCCATTTTAAAAGAAAAAACATGAATTGTATTCATTTATTTGGAATGTGGGTACCATCTCCATGGAGGTTCGCCTGGTGGAATATTGGGTATCATCTCCAGAAAGGTTACGGGGGGGATTATTACGGATGTAGATTCTCTACATCCAGGGGGTGATGTTCAGAGGCATTCCTGGGTTGTGGGGGGCCTTCTCCGGGGTTTTCTCCGTTCCTGATGGGGTCGTCGTGGAGACGGTGTGGTATGGGTGGATGTGCCTGGTTTGGTGGCCACGGATTTTATTGCCGCATCCAGCGTTTATTTGCCACTCCGAAGTTTTTCCTCTTCAGGAATTTATGAGAACTGTCCGATTCGGACTAATAACAGTTATTTATGCAACAAGTGCAAAAGTAAATGTTTATTGCACTCGACAATTCGGAGGCCGTCAGGCCGAGTTGGACAACACGTCGAAACACTTTTTGCACGAATTGATACAATATTTTTATCCTTTCATGCAAAAACCAAAAAATTTCAGATGGCACTAGGTGTAGGAAAATAAAAGGCGTACCAAAACCCGGTGAATCCCTCTGGAAATTACCCCCAGCACGTGGGGAATTAACTTTGGCAATGACACCTCCTGGAAGATGATCCCCAATATTCCACCAGGACAAGGCGAACCTTCATGGAGATGGCATCCACAATCCAAATGCCACAAAGTACTAAATAGCTCAAAAACACTCGAACATAAAATATACATAGAAAGGGTAAAGGTACCCAGAGAGGCATCGACGGTCCACTTCCTTCCCACCCAGGATATGACAAAATCCCCAGGAAACAATTCAATCCGTCTCCATATCCCATATCTCCATATCCAAAAAGAAGACATCATTTTAATTTTCATAAATAGTGAAATTGCATTTTTATTTATTTTACCCAACAGAAAATAAAAAACTCACAACTTAATTGACAAAAATCCAAATACAAACACGCACACACATATACAAAACGACAAAATCCATCAAACCCACTCACTCATAAAAAATGTTTTCTCTTTCAGCTTTACTACACGTACTTCAAATAAAAATATAATAAAATGAAAAGATTGGGGAAACAAAATATTTTAGAAATGTTAATTCCTATGCACACGGTTTTCTGCGGTTTTCCGAATTGCTAGGAATTACAGGAGGACTAACAAAGAAGCAGCTTTCCTCACACCAAACAAATTAAAGTCATTTTCAAAATTATAGAATTTGGAATGTAAGCACTAGGAAATATATAGTACTGTCCCTGAAGAGATTAACAATTCTATAGCAGGGACATAGGAAAAAATTTCAGTAGAAATAAAATATTTATGTACTAAAATAGGAAATGAAGAAGAATATATTGAATTGAAGTCCGGGCAGCAGTAAAACTCCAGGGCGAATGAGCTATTGCTCATATTATTTAAGCAATGCTTTTGGAGTTTTTAATGTTTTCGCAAGTATTTGTTCATGTACACTTAACCGTCCAAGATTTTATAGTTCCATTTACTCTTTACCGTCCCGGTTTTTTTTTCGTTCTTACCGCCACCAAATGATTTTTAGTTGTCACATAATTTGACAATTACAGTTCTCAGAGTTTCTCCCCGTTCCTGGAATTATTGTCTTTCCAGGAATTTACTAACCGTTCCCGGAGTTATCAATGTTTCCTGACATTTTAGTTGATTTCTCGATTTTCACCCGGTAGTTCCACCTCCACCACCGCCGGAGGCTTTATTATGTCCCGGAATTTGTACAATACTAGAGATATATATCTTTCTTGAAGTTACCGTTCTCGGAGTTTATTGTCGCCCGCAAGTTTATTCCTTTTCGAATATGATCAGTTTCTAAATTCTCAATATTTCATTGAACCCTTTTGCCGTCCCCTAGATAATCTCCTTTTCTGAAATGTAGAGTTTTCTCGAACCTTTTTATTATTTCCATTAATTTCGAAGATTTTTCATAGTTCAATTTGTATTTTACCGTCCTCGGGTTACCTACGGCCCCCTTCCATTACTAGAGATTTTTTGCCGTCCTTGGAGTTTATTGCCGCCCCGCGATTTACTGTCGCCCTGGAGTTTTACTGCTGCCCGGACTTCAATTCAATATATTACTCTTCATTTCCTATTTCAGTACATAAATATTTGATTTCTACTGAAGTTTTTTCCTATGTCCCTGCTATAGAATTGTAAATCTCTTCAGGGACAGTACTATATATTTCCTATTGTTTACATTCCAAATTCTATAATTTTCAAAATGATTTTAATTTGTTTGGTGTGAGGGAAGCTGATTCTTTTTCTACCCGTAAGGGTGGATAATTCCATTCGAAATCCAAATATGATCAACTATGAGGTATACCCTATCTAATAAAAAAAAATCATCCAAATCGAAGAACCCAGTACAAACTTATGCGTGATAGAGTCGGTTAACGGACCAGAATTCAGAGGGTAAGTGATCAATATCCTTCATTTTGCTACCCTTAGGGGTGGATTTCATATTTTAAATTAAAATGGGACCAACTTCGAAGTACACCCTATCCACTGAAAAAAGAATTATCGTCGACTAGAGAACCTCCTCCTTTTTGGTTTCGTCGGTTAAAAAATAATGACATTAGCGATCTGTCAATGTTAACTACCTATGTTCACAAGTGAAAAATCAATCATCCGCTATTTTTTTATCCATAGGGGTGAATTATTCCATCCCAAATCGAATATGACCAACTATGAGGTATACACTATCTGATAAAAAAGAATCATCCAAATCGGACATACCAGTACAAAGTTATGCCTGATCGAATCGGTTAATGAACCAAAATTCAGAGGGTGAACGATCAATGTCCTACATTCTGCTACCCTTAGGGTAGGATTTTTTTTTTCAAATTCAAATTGGACCAATTAACCCCCAATGAAAAAAGAATCATCAAATGAATATTTTAAAAATTGGTTAAAAGGGAACCCCTAGAGAAACTCCTCCTTTTTGATTTCGTCCGTTAAAAAGTAGACATCATTTCAATTTTAATAAATGAAAAAATTGCATTTTTATTTATTTTACCCATCATTCCACATCATCCCAGACAATAAAAAACTCACAAACTTAATGGACAAAAATCCACAAAACAAACAGACGACACACAGATATACAAAACGACAAAATCCATCAAACCCACTAACTAATAAAAAATGTTTTCTTCCAGCTTTACTACACGCACTTCAAATAAAATGTAAAAATATAATCAAATGAAATATATTGAGGAAACAAAATATTTTAGAAATGTAAATTCCTATGCACACGATTTTCTGTGGTTTTCCGGTGCAGATCCTTCAGATCGCCGAATGACTAGGAATTACAGGAGGACTAAAAAAGCCACAGCTTTCCTCACACCAAACAAATAATAGTATATTATGCAATGAGCACAAAATGATGCCCATTTTGCACGAGTATGAAATTTGCAGCACGAGCCGAACGCAAGTGCTGCAATTCATACGAGTGCAAAATGGCCATTTTGTTGCGAGTTGCATACTATACTTTTTCTATGACAACATATCGTTCATGTTTAATACATACATTGCAAAAATTTTATATGTATTTTTAGGGAATTAAAAAAATTAAAAAAAATTTTTTTTTTTTGAAGCCTATAAATGTATGTATGTATCTAATTGAAGTTGAATGTGCAATTATTGAATATATTTGGAGAACTTGATTGCTGAATACTTAATTCTTTTCGAAATTGATAGTTTGTCGACGTTGAAGTAGACGGCTTCTCGCGATTTTCCATTTCTAAATTCGTTGGTATGCCTGATGGTATGTTCTGTATTGCATTTGCAATTTTATTTGCTATGTCAAGCTTACTTTTCTTCGATTCATCAATATATCCCTCGGCGACTGTAGTAGATTTCCAGCCGCCGTGGCGTTTTAACGTGGTTATGTCACCTCCAGCATCAACAAGAATTGTTGCGGAGGATCGGCGAAAGCAGTGCCCTGTATATAATTCGTAATTTGGCAATGTTAAATACTTGGCAATGTCTTTTCCCATAGCTCCAAACTTATTCAGACCTATTCTCTGAATGGTACACTTTCCTTTTTGATAATTTATGAAAAACCATAGACCATTAGCATTTTGAGGGCGTATTTTTTATAAATTTCGTAGAATTTGCCAGTTACAGTAAAATTTCGTACTATTTTGGTTTTTACTGTCTGGTATTGTTATGTTACTAAAACAGCTGAACCAAGATCATTGAAATGAGTAATTTTCATTTGATGTAATTCATGTCTTCTACATGCACCCATTACTCCCATAACTAATGCAACCTACAATGTAAATTAGTTAACTTAAACATATTTTTCATCAAATGGAAATATAAAACTTTCTTTTGTTGCCAAATATATTTCATCTGGAGCATGTTCAATGAAATTATCGATGTCATTTGCTGTAAAGATCTTTGACTTT